>JANZLF010000220.1:34443292-34464355 GCA_026546835.1 Erythroxylum foetidum | reverse complement strand
TTTAAAAGTTCGCCAAATACAACACAAAATAAGATAACAAAGCTCACTAGTTATATTTCATTAAAAAGATTAAAAAAAAAGATCACTAATCATAATATTCATTCAAGTTGAAATCATTAAAATTAAGGTATTTTAAATGGACTGGACGATTATTTCTTTCACCGGTTCAACGGTTTTTACCGGTCCGACTGTAAAATGAACGGGTCAATCACTCACAAAAAATACGGACTAAACCGTACCGTTTTATGCTCCGATTCACCGGTTCTTTGGTCCGACCGACCGGTTCAGTCCGGTTTTTAAAACATTGCATTTTTTTATTATTGTTATTTTGTTTTGAAATTATAGTGAATTTGAATGACGACCTGATTCGATAAGCTTACGGTGTGATCTAAATTGGCAAAAAACGGAAATCAATATTAGAAACGAAGGACTTGGGCCAAACCTCGTTAAATCTTTGTGTTATTTTCTTTTTTTTTTGTTGCCTACGAGATGTTCTAAGAGAACCTCAACTATAAAAAAATATCTTTAAGTCATTCACTCTCAGACAAATCCCTACTCGAGCTGATTAGGTCTCTTATAGGAGGCAAAGCTCTAATCCCAAGTTCTAAACGGCTGCATACATGAAGATGGTTTGAACTTACGACCTCATTTAAATCAGAAGAGCCTCTTACCAATTTACCAGCAACTTGAGATTGCTTTTTTTTTCGGTCTTTTGTAATTATGCGTGTGATTATTATTGCGATTCTCCTAGATTTATCAAAGTCCATCTTCCCATCTGCTGGTTAGTTCAAGTATAAAAATACCCGTGTGGCTTTAAATCAAAGATTCTTAATTGATCCAATATTCTATGGCAGATAAGAATTGGAAGAAAAGCATTGTCTCGTTCTCACTCACTACCTCACATATGTGTATTATATGCATTGTATGTACCAATGTGGTCCAAAGGCCAGAGAAAGTGCCATCAACATATCGACAAGTGACGTCATTGCATGAGATCAGCATGGCGTGTCAAACGTGGCACCTTTGAGGTACCTTCGTTGCAACATTCGAGGAAAGTGTCTCTGAAGGAACGAAGCCACGGAGGAAACAGATGATAAAACCTCCTTTTAGCTTTTGGTGTTTAGTTTCTTTGATTATTATATTTTATATAAATTGGAGATCACCCTTCCAACCTGTCTTTTATCTGCACAACTGCTCATACCAGGCAATGGACTGCCCTCAAAACCCTAACCTTAACCACGCTTCCTTTACTGACAACATAGACGAGTTCGAGGTGTTGGATTTTCTGACACTCGATCAGGGTTTTGCTGATTCGTCGTCGTCGCAGGGTTTGGTTTCGCGGAATCAGTTGCTCTGGAGTGGCTCCAGTGACGGATTTCGCACTGGTGCAACATCGAGAAACACTAGTTGCAGCATGTAAGTGACACCCCATTTCGATTATTTTCTGTAATGATCCTTGCACGCGATTGGGGTATTATTAATTCTCTTTTTTCAGTTTTAGGGTTTCATCGGTAATGATTGTTCTTCATCTTTCTTTTCTAGGAAGATAATTATATGTAATCTCTTTGCCTTCTTCAAATTTATGAATTTTTTTCAGTAAATGTAAAAATAAAGATAAGAAGACCAAGATGGAAGTGGTGAATCGAGTTGCATTTAGAACAGAAACCGAGCTGGAGATTATGGATGATGGATACAAATGGAAGAAGTATGGTAAAAAATCTGTGAAAAACAACCCAAATCCAAGGTAAGTGCTTATTGAAGAATAAGCTAATTACTATTTATCTTCATGCTCAATTTTTAGTTTTTTACTATATCCTACGATCTTGGATTCTGTATATATAGCACATTCTTGCATACCTTCACTCTCGTGTTTGATCTATCATCATCTACCGATTTTTGAGCCAATTATTACATCTATATAACTGTACCTATAGTGAATTCGATTTTCGATCATATTCCTAAACATATGTTCCTACTCATTTGTTTGCTACAATTATGAAACTATCCACCTTTCTTTCGTTCCCTCGAGTTACTAGAAAATAGTATCTTTGAGCAGAGCATGTCTTCTTCAACCCTTTTAGTTTTTGCCTTTTTTTTTTTTGATGAACTTCATTGCTCGAACTTCAGTTTCGTAAATGACAAAAACGGTACGTGTGAATTGATCAATCTGTGGTCATCGGTCTCTTCAATCTTTTCAAGTCTTGGACCATGCGACCATCATTTAATATTTGGTAATCTGACACAGTGTGGGAGAGCCACCTAGACGTTGAGTGAGAGTGACTGAAGAAATCTATGTACGATGGTTTTAAGAGCACTAGCTCGAAGCCGTCTTCGGTACATAGCATCAAATTAATACCTTGAACCAAAACAAAACACAAGAAAGAAAAGCCATTGTTATCAATCACTTCTGATATTTTTTGATATCACCTGTCCTAACTTTCCGTTTGCCTGCAAAAAAGACATGTTTATGAGTGTGTCTTTTTGTCACGATCTTGCTTTGCACGTCAAAAACTTTCCCTTTTTTGATCACATACTATCTCTTTATATTTTTCTACCAATTCAAAAGCAGAACCTAACAAATATATGTTACTTGTCCAGGAATTTCTGTGAAGCATATGTTCACTGGTAGAATTAATCAATTCTTTAGGATGTGCAATTAAAATGTTAATAATATCACAAAAAAATTTAGTGAGAAAATTGATTAATTTTTGTATATTTGCATGCTTTCTGTTTTTCTATTGCCATTTCAAACTTATCCTATCAAAATTGTCCTAAACTTACAAAATTTTAATAAAATTTTGCATGATTTCTATCTTTAACTAGTAAAACTATCATATATTGCAACTTTAATAGTATAAAAAAAACTATAGTGGTCGAATAAATGTAATGATAAATGCATGTTACTTATATTAAGATTGATATAACAAAAATTTTTAAGATTTAAATCTTGATTGAGTTACTCCTATGTCTACTACCAAGCTAAACACCTACCACTTATATTAATATAAATCTTTATTGAACCAAATCTTCAAATAAAAAATATGGTCGATTGCCTTATGTTGTATCTGCAGCATTAAATGGTTTCATGTTTGAAAATATTCTTTTAACCTCGAAGATCAAGATAGCTAGTTAATAAGGAAAAAAATTATAACAATTATGAATCATTTGGGGTTGATTACATTAAAATTCTTGATCGTTTATTGTTTGAATTCAAACTTATAAAGTTTATTCTGGTATAAATCATTATGTAGCATAGTAATTCAAGGCAATCACACTATTGTTCTAAATTAAATTAACTTACCTTAATACTTAAATAACACATTTTTTGTTAATATAATATTATGCAATTATTTTCGTAGTCCAATAATTCTATTTAGTTCACATCCCTCGCAAATTATTAAAAAAAATGATAGCCCCATAAATCTGTTACTTGCACTATATGCACACAAACTTGTCAAGTGGATGGAACTGTGGTCCTAAGTACTTGTTGGGAAACTTGATAGTGATATCCACGATATTTTAGTGGGGAGATGGGGATTCATATAACACTAAAATAGCAAGTGGACTATATTCACTTAGGACGAAGTGTCTTGAATTAGTTATTTTAAAGCAATAATAGTTAAGATATAGACAAACTAATTTGAAATATAGTACGATTAGAAAAATCCTTGCAAGTAAAATCTAATTCCTTTAGAAGTCATTTGTTTTTGGTCTTAATGGCATAAAAGCTGAGCTTTCTTGTTAGTTCAATTCGGAAAATAGTCTCTCTTTAGGGTGACATTGAACAAGATATTGCCTTATTTTCTTTTTGGATTAACGTATTAACAATATCCCACCAAGGGATGATGAAAGATACATGGGATCTTTTAGTCATAGACCAACAACTTGAATACTACGTATCAACTGATTCAACTGTAACACACTTAATTACTTCATCTTGTTGAAGGAACCCATTCACTATGGTGTGCCATTGGAACCTATGGTTATATGAGGTCCAAAGCAAACACACCTCTTTTTTTTTTTTAATAATACTAAAACTTATAATACACAATAGTTTGTAAATCACATACACTGAACTTGTTTGAGTTAAAATGACATACTCGATTCAATTAACGTCTATAGATTTCAATAAATCTCTACCTCTGACATTAATTACTCTTATTGTGCACATACATGTCTTAACGAGTAGATCCAAAATTGATTATAGAGTAGCCAATTTGCCAATAGTATTGGTTGTAAATCCCAAGTTTAAGACCTTATAAAAATGACACTTTGCTTATATAAATTGCCTCTAAAGCTTTGATTGGCCAAATTATCACATGTTCTTGCTTGCATGCCTCTCATATTCATTTGAAGAAACAATATGTGATTACTTATAGATTGGCGACTGATCTTGATCTCACAAATTGTGCAGGAATTACTATAAATGTTCAAGTGGAGGATGCAATGTAAAGAAAAGAGTGGAAAGAGATGGGGAGGATCGAAGATATGTTATAACGACATATGAGGGAGTGCACAACCATTGAAGCCCTACCGCAGGCTACTACCAACACCACCGTAATAAGATGCCACTCATGGATCCTTCCTATTAGTGAATATATATAACCTATTAAGTTGACCTCAGACAATAGTTTAAGTTATTGTGATAAAACGATCATTTAATATATTATTAGAATTTTTGTGATCAAGCGGTCATGAGTTTAAATTCTACCACCCTATTATTCGGGACAAGATAGAGTGAGTCTGTGAAAGTTTCAAGCTCAAAGGGCTTTCACTAGTGTGTTAGTAAATATATAAAACCAATTAAGTTGGCTTTATACAACAACTTAGTTATTGTGGTGAAACGGTCATTTAACAATTCATCAACTAATAACGGTTGGAGTATGCAAACTTTTTGTTAAATAACCGTTTCACCATAATAGCTTAAGTTGTTGTGTGAAACCAACTTAATTGGTGGCTTGAAGCTTGCACAGACTCACTCTATCTTGTGTTGAATAATAAGTGAGTAGTAGAATTTGAATTCACGACTACTTGATCACAAAGGCTCTGATACCATGTTAAATAACCGTTTCACTAAAATGGCTTAAGCTGTTATATGAAGTCAACTTAATTGATTTTATATATTCACTAACACTCATTCGCTTCCGTCATCTTCCTCTTCATAAAACACCTAAATACTATTCATCATGCGTTGGATCAGTATAAAAAGAAAAGGAAATATAAGAAGCAACTTTTGGGATAGATTGTTATTACAAAATCATAGATTTATGAACACTAACCCTGCTTCTTATGTGGCTAGTCGTTGCCGCTTACTGTGCTTAGAACTCTATTATACTCTAGTTCTTGTCGTTATCTCTGTATCCATATGGATAGAAGCTTGTAAAAAATGCAGTCATTGTCTTGAAAAATCTGCGAACAAGTTACCTTAAGAAAAAGGAATTTGTTAATAGAATCTTAAAATGAATTCAAACAAAAAGTAATTCTAAACAAAGTTAAACTTTAACATTTTCAAATTTTAATAAAAAAGCGTTTAATGTTATAATATTAATATATATTTTTAACATATTAAAATTTAGTGATACAAATTTTTAACTCTTCTTTATAATATAAATAAATTCTTTGTTTGTTGCATAAAAATTATTACTTTTTATTTTATTTTAATAAGAGTTATTATATAAATAATATTAATATGTTAAAATTAATTTATAAATTGCAAATTTATTTTATCTTTTTATAAAAGCATCAAGTGGGTTCATACTTTTGTGTTATTCCTTTTGTGTGAATCAAATAATATTGTATTAGTTAAGAGTTGTCTTCTTTTAATCACTTCTTCATAATACAATCCATTATGTATGGTACCTCCTCGTCTAATTAAACACAGAGCAGAGTCTTAGAAATTTCTACAATCCTTGAAACCCAGAGCACGAACTATCTTTCAGATTTGCTGATTTAGTATCATGTTTCATGATTCATGGTAAGAGTAAAAGGAACAGACAAAGTTTACTGCTAAAAACAAGCTTCAAAGAAAGATTGTTTTTTTTTTTGAAAAGAAAGATTGTTGCATGAACAAATGCTAAGGTGACAAAAGACAAAAGTCGGAACCATATCAAACACCTAATTTGGAAACACTAAGATGCATATAAAATTTGGAATTTAAAACATGCACAGACAGTGAAACCTGAAGCTTTTCAGGAAGATGAAATGTGAAGATACAACCCTAAATTTGGTTCCATAAACTGTAACTGAACGTCATGGATGATGGCTTTGAACTTTGTTTTAAATTTTTTTTTATATAGAAGTTCTCCTGGGATTTTTTGAATAAAGATATTGTGTCAGTCACCATTTCTGAAAGAGACTTTTTCTTGCAAGCTTTCGGCTCTGTATTGGGCCTATTGGCACTCCATGCTCGCCATCTTGAAGAATTTGAGGGAATATAATGGTTGGCAAGAGAAGAATCAACGTATTACTTCAAGTTCTTACATCTTCAGCCAGGTCAATTCAGTAATTTAGTCCTCAACATTTATACTAAAATTTGAGTTAGACTTTAATGTTGTTTGACTGCCCTTGCCTAGGGTCGACCCTAATATTTCGGAGCATTTAAAATAAATTATAACACTTGCAAAATATTCAAAATAAACTCTAATGTTTGAAAAATGTTCAAAAGAGTCTCCAACTGGATAGAACAACTAATTGAGTTAGACCTTTTGTTCTGTCCAGTCAAGGATTATTTTGAATGTTTTTCAAATGTTAGGGTTCATTTTCAACGTTCCAAAACGTTAAACTCCAATTTAGATTTTAATGTAAACGTTAGGGATTAATTTGTTCTTTTGACCTAAAAAATTACAGATAACAAATTCTAAACTTTTGGCCTAAAAAAGTAAGGATAACATATTATAAATTATTATTATTATTATTAATTTAGTATCAATTTTTAAAATTTTAAATTAAATAATTGATATTTTATAACATTAATAAACTAAGAAAATCTTTTTTATCTATCATATTTAAAAGTGTGTAAATTTAATTACCAACTAATGTTTTATGTGGAATAAAACACCCGATCATAACTTCTTTTGCACATTAGGTCATGTGTTTTAGTCTACATATATGATTAGTTGTCAATTAATTTTCTACATGAACACATAAATATTGTGGATAAAACAATTTTCAACTAAATTGTTAAGATTATAAAAGTTTGATCATTTAATTGAAAATTTTGGAAATTAAATTAAAAAGTTATAAAGATGGAAAATTTAGAATCTATTATCTATAAAAACTATGACGAGGAAGAAGACATTAAATGATTAAAAAAAACATGTTAGATCAAAATGTGTATAAGGCTCGGTTTATCAGGGTGCTTGTGAAGTATTTTCGCATTTCTATATATACAGAAAAGAGTAATGTGGAGGGTGAATAATTTTAGGAAGAGTAATAATAATGACGATAAGAACAAAAAGATAGCATCGATAAGCTATAATTAATTGTTTTAACGGTGTTTTCAATATGCTATAAAAGATAGACTGTCAAGAATTTCTCTCATAATCAATGGTGATTCGCTCCTCCAAATGAAAGAAACTCAATTAGTAATCACCCTTCGCATTTATATATTTGACGAAGGTCAACAAAGAAAATTCGAAAAATACTTAATAAAAAAGAAAAGTTATAATAAAATGGATAAATTATAATTTAAGTTTAAAATTTTACTTAAATTTTATAATATTACGTACATAATATATCAATTAAATATAATTTAAGAGTGTAGACTCATTCACAATAATATAGATATGAATTTCTTAATAAATATATTTTTATATTTTAAAAATATAAATATATTTTTATATTTTAATTGTTTGCTTCAGCGGAATGCCTCACTAGACCGTGTCATTGAGAAGTCAAGCTGATATTTGCGTGGTTGAAGGTAACCTGGGTGTTCACATTGCTTCAAATTTCACTCAACCTGGGTGTGTCTTTCTCTTTGACTCAACCATTGTCATCGCATTGCATCAAATTTCATTCATTTAGCTAGCATGTGAATTGTGTGAATGCCAAGGTTTAGCTAAATATGTTACCTAATATTCCAAACTTAAAAAGTTAAACATTTTCTAAATATTTAGATAATAAGCACATAAACTGCATACTCCGTCCCTTTAGTTTTTAATTTATCTTAACGGACATCAGTGCATGCATTATACAATTTTGGGAGTAAGATCTTCAGTTCTTTCTACAAGTTCCATCATGTGTTCTCATTGTCCTTAAACTTTGAGTTTTCATGGCTAAGGGGGCTTGATGCATTATTTAGTTGTTACATCTGATTTCAGATGTATTGCAGTATTGTTCTTATCAATCATATTTCATGCTGGACATGAAATCAGCTGAATGTTTGCTTTCAAAAACCATGCATATCTAATTTATCTCGACTTTTTCCCGCATATTTACTGACAAGAAAATTAAACAAAGTCATAGAGAGTAAGAATCTGTAGAATAGTGGGATTTGATATGTAATGTATGCTATCAATTTCATTTTACATTACTTAATTTACATAACTTCTTATTTGGATTTTAGAATTATGGGCAGACTGCAGAGGTAAATAATTTAAATAGAAAATGTTGGCATGTGGACTTAAGAGTTAACGAATCTTGTAGTGAATCTCATTCTTCATTGTTTGTGCAATTTAAAACTATAATGTTATGGTGTTAGCATCATGAATTTACAAAGACGAAGAAGAGAATAGCAAGTGAACTTTGCGACAAAGAGAAGCTAAGTGATTCATATCTGATTCTACGAACCCTACCAAAAGCTCAAAAACTTCAAAATAGCGATAAAATGGTTTAGCAAGAGTTGGGAAACATGCAACTCTATTGGAAGCTTGGAGGTAAACTGGCTGTATGCAGTTTTCTTTCATATATCATTATTGTCTTTGTTCTTGGAAAGTATCAGGAAAACTATCAGCAGCTGATTTTCATTAACTTGCAATGTGCATAATGACATATATTGTTTCAACAACATTTAATATATTTTTTTGGTAGTAAAAATAGAGTAACATTTCCTTAAACTTCCAGGGTCAAGCATGGACCAAAATTAACATTGGCATGTCCAGGATTGTGAGGGTGATTGGATGAGAGCACTAAGTGCATTTGAAGAAGGCTATAGGTATTCATCTTTCGTGCATTTTACCCTCAAAATTTACTGTTCTATTTAATTCCTAGTCTGCTGAGCATAGACTGGTTAGCTGAATACCTCATAATAGCTTATGAAAAGGTAGCTCTTTACACCTTTTATAGGCTTCTTTAACTTATATGCAATAAAAATGATTCTCTTGCTATTTGCTTTACATGTCAACGAAGTTGCATTTCTATGCATTTTACTTACCTTAACTAGTAGGCTTAAGCACACGCACCTTGATTCCAAAACACGAAATTCTAAAAATCCGAAGACACTGGTAGTTTTCTCTAGTTAATTATCAGGAGCAATTGCTGAATACTAGTTATCTTTAACTTCATCTCTGGTTTTATAAAAGCTAGCAGTCTGTAGTTTTGCAGAAATTATGTTTTGTAACAAAAGAAGGAAAAAAAATTACAGAGCATAATGGAAGGAAGGAAATTTGCATTAATAAGAACTTTTGAGAAGTGATACATTACCTTCAGTTTACAAAACTTATTTATAGTTGCAACCTAACTAACTCTCCACAAAATTCTTCACTACTGATTTCACTCACCAAAAGAATAGTGACAAACTCTTAACAAGTCTCACCAAAGATCTGCTAACTTTTTGACTTAGTAAATAAACTAACTAAAATAAATTTCATGTGCAATAAGCTGCACTAATTTTGACACACCCCCTAGTGCAAGCTTACTGTTAGGATAAACTGCCATCGGATTGGATACCAGTAGAATTTAATAGCCCGAATAATAGTAATGAAAATAAAGAGAGACAAAAATAAATGGGACAGAACACAAAGATTTACGTGGTTCGGTCAATGTGACCTACGTCCACGGCCGGAGGGTGAGGAATTTTACTAATATGTGGAGAATGTGTACAAGTACAAAAGCTGGAAACAAAAAGGTTTTCAACAACTCAGGTTTACAGAAGAGAGGATGGGAAATTAAGAAGGAATGATTACTACTCTGCTGCTTCAACTTCTCCTCTATTTATACAACATTTAACAGCATCTGTCCAAAACTCAAATCTCTCAAATTTCAAACCTCTGTGATCTTAGCATAGGGAAAATCCATCCAAAAGCATGCGTAAGGATTTCAGCCTAACATGACAAACATAATGCCTAACTAATCCACGCCAATAGCCACCTTTAGTTGTTTAACATGCGGCCAAATAGCCTCCATCTTTGACAATTTGAGGGCCAAGTTACATGCATGCAACAATTAGTTTAAAATAAAATTATTGGTATTCGTTTTGACAAAATATTAAATGTTTTTACATACAAATATGTACTTTATTCATATTTGTTTGAACATTGTAGTCTTTGCATTCTTCAGTCCTCCAATGAAGCTCTGTAAGCTTGCAAAACCGGCATACATTCATCACTGATGGTATTATATTGTTTGCTTCACAACTGTCATAAACCTACTCGTTTCATCGTCTCTCACTCTTTTAGTTCGTGTGGTTGTAAAATTTCATGTGGGATATACAAGGAGTCAACTTTTTGGGAGATCTACATTATTAGCTTATCAATAAAACATATTCGTAAGTTTTGATACCATACTTTAATTAACCCAAAATTGTAAGACATTAAGTCTATTAGTTACTTCCATTTATATATACTTGACTAATGTCATCTCTTTTTAACGTGAGATTCTTACTCACATTTGACACTTTGAATAATATCTCATTCAAATGTGAACTTTCATATTAAACTTGAGCTATCTCTTAAATAAAAGCTTTTTTTATTTTTTCTTAATAGCTCGAGTATATGATGACACTAAAAACCTCTCTACTTTACTGGTTTGGATTCTACTAGGAGTCTTCTTGCTTTTCTACGTAGGGAGACAGTTATAGGATCCGATTATTGTTTTCATACTCGTTCCTTATCGAACCATCGGCTCTGATACCAATTGTTAAATTTGAGGAACCTACTTTCTAGGAGATCTACATTATGAGCCTAGCGATGAAATATACTTGTGAGTCTTGACACCACACTTTAACCTAAAACCTTAAGACATTAAGTTTATGTTTCACTTATATATCATTCACTAATTTCATTCTTCTTTCTAACATGGGATCTTACTCTCACTTGACATTTCAACATTTCAATACTAACGAAATAATCCATGCAACTAATATAATTTGGAGATCATACTAATACATATTTGTTAGAAGCACGTAACTTTTTTTATTTTTGAGTAATTTATCTATAATATTTTGTCATATTTTTATAAAAATATTTTATCATATTTCTCACTGGTGATCAAATTTGCATATATAATTAAAATTATGTGTTAAGATATTGATTATTTTTAATTATAACTCTCAAATAAATTTAAAAAGTATTAATTAAATTGACAAGTTAACTATATTATCTATAATTATTATTTATATCAATTTAACTATGTAATTTTTACATATAACACATATATCTTAAGATTTATGAAATAATTAAACTCTGTTTTTATTGTTTTAATCAAATTCTTGAAATCTTGATAATTAAACTCTATTTGTTACAACACAAATTTTGAAGCAACTAGTAAGGTTTCTTTTTTATGAGCAGAAAGTTACATATTTAAGTTACAAAAATACTTTTTTTTTTGCAAAAATACAAAAGAAAGACTACATGTAATTAATGTCTCTCTCGTACCCTCACAAAGCATAAAACTTTTTACATTGAAATTTGTTGACTTTGTTTTAATTATAATTCATCCAACCAATCTCTAAAAAGGATAAAAGTTATAATATTTATAGTCCAAAAGCTTAAAACTAGCCATTTGCAATAATATATTAATATTGATCCTTTTTAGAGTATTTATGACTAGCACAAATTTTAAAAATTACCATTTTTAATTTATTTTATTCTTGACTATTAACTCTTTGTTTAAATCACAAGTTTGGTTTTGTATTCGTTTAAAGCTGGACGCTTCCTTCTTATATTGGCTTGAATTTCGAATATAAGAGTTGGTTTATAATAACAATTGAGAATAATAACCTACTTCATTTAACAAAATGCCTACTGAATAAGCAAATAAAGTGATATTACAGAAAAAAAAAAGGCTTCTCGTTTTCCGAATACCATACCGTCCCATTAGAAAAGCGGCAAGGTCTTATTTTTTTCTAATTTAGTTCTATTTTTAATATTTTCTAAATTATAAAATAATTTTAAATTTTTATAAAACTACAAAATAATCCTTTAGGATATTATGTTATACAATTTTTAACCTTATTTCAATCATATCTTAATAAAATCATAATAATATAAATTTGATATAATAAATACTCCTTAATTTTAAATAATATTACTTCCCCATATTTCTTATGAATTAAAATAAATTTAATTCCAAATATTATATCTATATATTTAAAAATTATTATAATATTTTTCATACGTATATATTATCAATATAAATTACATAAAATTTAAACTTTATTAAATACGATTGCATTAAACTAATATATTTAGTTATATAATGTATGATCACTTTGCATAAGTTTAATGATATAAAAATTTAATACATTTTTATTTGCATTTTATTATTTATTAAATAAATTATAGATAAATTTATCATAATTTTTTAAGTATAAGTAATTTATTATTTTAAATAAGAGAAATTTTAAGTTTTTAATTTAATCTTTTTTAAAAATTTATAATTTTGATAGCCAATATTTGATCAGTATTCTAATTACCGGCTAGTACAGCTGATACTAATCCAGGGAGTCAATGCCAACTAATACCGGTACAAAATTTTCGTCGGAATGTTACATTAACAAATCAACCACTTCTAAAGCCAGTGGCTAACTGGCTATCCAATCTCAAGCTTCTAAGTGAACAGGGTAATGTACAGATGGCAGGAAAGCTCCAAACTTTCGTTGTCTTATGGCTATGGGGTCTATGGATATTTAGCAGCAAGCAAAGCCGAGTTTGGATCTATGCTTAATTTTATGATATCTTATTCTGATTTATAGTTAAGATTTATAAGATAGAATAAAATATTAATATCTGTTTAATTTTATAATATCTTATTTTATTTTATAGTTAAGATTTATAAGACAGAATAAAATATCATAATATTAGATAAAGAATCTTGTACCAACAAAGGTCGGTAAAAAAGTTAACCTACTGAATAGAGGAGGATGAACAAATCAGTTATCTCTAAGTACAGCTTGTAACATGGCACACAAAGTCATTAATGTTAAGTGGAAAAGGAGTAAGTTAAACATATTCAGGGGCATGGCTTACAGGTGGTAGACATGCAATTCCAACAGAGGCATCCCATAAAAATTGGAACAGGTGGTAGACATGCAAAACAGGGGTTCAGGCAACTCTTGTTAGACACCTAATTAATGTTGTCCACCTCAGACAGTAATCTTATCGTAACACATAAATTAGCTGCAGCGGCCCCAGATCATAGAGCCACTCCTTCGAATTCTCTTACCTGTTGTCTTTTGTATCCTTTTATCCGGTTGTTTCCTACATAGTCATATGACATTGACAGAGCAATAGCCAATACTAACTGATATTACAGCGTGATGATGTTCAAGCCGCCAATCACTGCGTTACTTATTTCACTATAAGAAAACTTAAGTTTAACGACGGAATTTATCGACGAAATTTGTACATATTTTGTCGGTAAGCTTACTTAGCGACGAAATTTAGCGATGGACAAAGGCGTCGGAAATATGGCTATCGCTAAATTTAACAACGGACATTTACCGATGGTAAATTTTCCGACGGATAAAAATTTTCGTCGGTAAATTTACTGACGGTTATTTTGTTCAGCCCATAAAAAATTCTGTCAGAAAATTAGCAACGGAATTTGAATTCTGTCGGTAAAATCCAATATATTTACCAACGGAATTTTTTTTCCGTCGGTAAATTTGCTGAAAATTATTTTTTAAAATTTACCTGCTAACTGTTTAGTTTTTCTAGAAGTCACCATGGAGAGAACATCATTATTTCAAGTAAAAGAATTAAAATATTAAACTTCATGCTAAAACAGAACTGAAAATAAAGAACTGAAATTATTTTTTCAAATAACAAACATTTCATTAAACACCTTACATGCATCAGAAATTTATTTTAACATCACAACTAAAATCACATCTTGTCCCTTCTATCACTAACATTTATACCTTAAAATTGTTTTCCAATAATAAAATACACAAATAAACGAAAGTAATAAATACTCAAATTAATTTTCATCTAATATATGAAAAAACACATGACAGTAGTTACAAAAATACCTCTACCGAAGGACACGATGACAATAGCTGGAGAAGACAACATCGTCGAGCAGAAAAGGAGTCCACAACAGAGAAATGGGCTCCAAGAAAACCAAAGAGAAGATGTAGGAAGAAGGAAGAAGAAGAAAGGAAAAAGAAGATAAAAGTGGGGGGGAGGGATGCCGTGTGCGTCCATATTTAAAAAGAATTTACCGACGGAATTACCGACGGAAATTTCCGTTGGTAAATTCAAAAAATTTTAATACCGCCAATAATTCCCGCCTTTTTACCGACGGAATGAAAATTTCCGTCGCTAAATTAATTTACCAACGGAATTTACCTATGGATTTTTCCATAGGTAAATTCAAAATTTTTTATTCTGCCAAAAATTTCCTCCACTTTTAGCGACGGAACGTATACCGTCGCTAATTTTGCCGCCACGAATTCCCTCCAAATTTAGCGACGAGTATTAGTACCGTCACTAAATTACTCAATTTTAGCGACGGAAATATGCTTTCCGTCTCTAATTTCCAACGGTATATTTTCTGTCGGTAATAAACTACCGACGTCTATATTATTCCGTCGCTAATTTTTCCGCGACAAATTTCCTCCAAATTTAGCGACGAATATTAGTATCGTCTCTAATTTTGCCACGACAAATTTTCTCCAAATTTAGCGACGAATATTAGTACCGTCGCTAAATCACTCAATATTAACGACGGAAATCATATTTTCGTCGCTAATTACCGACAAAAATTTTTCCGTTGTTAAGTTTTCGTCGCTAATTTACAATTTTCTTGTAGTGACTAGACAAAATAAAATGAAATGAAATTATTTTTATTTAAAAATCAATCGAATTGCCGAGCAAAATATATGTGATCAAACTTCAATCTGGCAAAAAATTCGAGTAGTTTACAAATAACGTAAACCGAGTGGGTAAATTATCAACCAAAGATTTTAAGAGTTCAAATGGCCTAAAGATGATACCATTAACAAACATGCATGACTATCAAATTTAAATTTTTCTCTTATCTATATGAAAAATCGATAGAAACAATTATAACATCAACATATAGTTTACGAATTGTTAATTGCCTGGACGTATTACATGTAATATAATGTGGAAACGATAAAACATGGTCCATTAATCATTTGATAATAAAACACAGCAAAACTTCCATTACCTTATCTGCATATATTATGCAAGTGTAGTAGCTAGGTATTACACTGGTGTATTTATAATATGTAAAATAATTAATTCTGCAGTACATTACATATCCAAAAAATCAAACCAAGAAAAATTTAAGGATAAGCTAAAGATCTATATATTTAACTTCGGTCATCATTAAACCTATTTCCATTTTGCATATGATGAGGGCTTGCTTTCTCGTGATTAAACTATTAACCAACGAACGAACGGAGAAAATGAGTCGTCTGCAAATATCATCACAACTCAATTTTGGATCGTGACAGGAAGTGAAATCAATCTGTTACAAACGAAGTGACAGTATGTTGGCTAACATCATCATACATGATCATGAAAGAGAGCTATACAGTACAGACACACCAAGATTATAAACATATCAAAAGGATCAATAGGTTCAAATCCCTTGACATCATCCGTAGAAATACAGGCCAAAATGTAAGGTACAAGACACAAAATTTTACTTTCTACTGCCACATAGAATGATGCGCAGTGCAGGCGTTAAAGAGGATGAGAGTGAATTAGCGCTTCCTCTTTGGGATGCCACCTCGATGATGCCCATAATGAATGCGCACGGGAGAGAGAGAGAGATAGCATTATAGCTGACCTTTGGCGAGCAAATGAGTAAATGCTCTTTGCTATGCTGTCTGTTTCGACTATTTTATCTCTCGTATGGTATGGTCAGCGTAAACTTCTCCTCTATATATACACACAAGCCGTAGCCTTCCCTTGGACGTTTGTGTCTGCATTTCAAAGAGAAAAGGAAAGAGATTTGATTCCCTTTACACAACACACATATCTAGCTACCTACAATAACCTCTGCTAGCTGATCATTCATCAACATCCAAAATAGAGCTGGATAATATGTCAAAACCACCTTGCTGTGACAAGATTGGTGTGAAGAAAGGTCCATGGACACCAGAAGAAGATATTATCTTGGTATCTTACATTCAAGAACATGGACCTGGGAATTGGAGATCAGTTCCTACTAATACAGGTTCGGACTCAGTTGGCTTTCCTTTTTTTCATGATTGAGAGTTTTTAAAAACATTATCTTCTGCATATTAATTGTTACTACTTATTAGTCTTCTAATTTTCTTTCTGGGCTTTTGCTTTACTTTTGGTTGGTTTAGCTATTAAATTGGTGTATTTATTGCACTGCACCGCTTTGTAGTTTGAACTGCAGCCTTGATTTTATCTTTTCATTTTCTTCAGGCATTAGCACAGATGTAGGGTTACATTTGTTTCTCTACACGCTCCACTTTAATCTACAATTTTCTCAACTTCTCACTTTATGCACTTCAATCTCTTCAGGTTTGCTTAGATGCAGCAAAAGTTGCAGGCTTAGATGGACTAATTATCTCCGGCCAGGAATTAAGCGTGGAAACTTCACTGATCATGAAGAGAAGATGATTATCCATCTCCAAGCTCTTTTGGGCAACAGGTAAAATCATCTCTGTCTCTTCTCTGAGAGTTGATTTCCAAATTACGGTTGCTAATCATCAAGGTCTTCTAAACCCAATGGAGTAAATTACAAACATATAAGAGAGTCAGATTCTGTGACAGTAAATAGCTGTCCATTTCTTTAATGTTCATTGGGACGGAAGCAAGGTTACACAGTACTGAGAGTAATTAATGGTTTTTCTTTTTTTTATTTGAAGATGGGCAGCCATAGCCTCCTATCTTCCGCAAAGAACGGACAATGACATAAAAAATTACTGGAACACTCACTTGAAAAGGAAGATGAAAAAGCTTCAAGACGGCCAAAGTGAAGACGGGTTCTCTGCTTCACAGGCAAAGGGCCAGTGGGAGAGAAGGCTTCAAACAGATATTCGCTTGGCTAAACAAGCCCTTTGTGAGGCTCTGTCTCTTGACAAAACCAGCTCATTGCCTGACTCAAAGTCATCTGTCATCGATGATTATGAGCCTCACAATACATTACAATTTCAATCACAGGCTTCTTCTTATGTGTCCAGCGCTGACAACATAGCAAAATTGCTTGAGAACTGGATGAAAAATCCACAAAAACCGGGGCAAACTAACTCGGACGCCTCTCAAAGTTCTTTCAACAACACCCTGGGCGCCTATTCCAGCTCTAGCGATGGGATATATAGTGCAACTGCAAACACTCCTGAGGGCTTCGACTCTCTCTTCAGCTTCAACTCTTCCAACTCTGACGCCTCTCAATCCATGGATGAAAATGCTAATTTTACCCCAGAAAATGGCCTCTTCCAAGACGAAAGCAAGCCAAGCATGGAGGCGCATGTCCCATTCTCATTGTTGGAGAAATGGTTGCTTGATGAAAGTGCAGCCCAGAATCAAGACGATCTAATTCACATGTCGATAGAGGACAGTACTGGGTTGTTCTAGCTAGCTGGAAAGAGCGGATCGAGTCCCCGTTTACTAGGAATTCCTTGTCTTTTTTCTTTGTCTTTTTAATGATTACTGTACTTTAGCTTATAGGTCTTGTGATAATGAAACTCGTCCCTAAGCAGCCCGTAACGATGACAGAATCCACCACACCAAAAAGTGTAAATTAAGACTAAATCTCTATGTATAAGCTGTATTCCTGACGAAAAATCTGAACAGGATTGTCCATATTGGCTTCTTGTTGGAACTTGAATCGTTGTATTTTGTGCACCTCTTGGTGATAGTATCTGATCAGCATTAGGGGTCGACTTTTGTAAAAGCAAGAAAATTATAAATGATATCTTTCCGATCTCTCTCTCGTCTCTCACCAATTTCCATTCAATGTTTGTCGTTTCTTTTCTCTTTTGATGGTGTAAATTATTCTCATGGGCAACAGCATCAAAGAAGCTCTCCTCGATCGAGGGTTTCTTTCCTCTTTCCATTCTCTTACCTTTTCACTCTGGCGCATTAGTATTTGGTACCACATTGCTTCACATCAATAAAGTATTAACTCCTCCAAAGTCATATCATAAGAATATTGAGTCTGAATGAAGACGCCTGTACTGCAAAGCAAGGTTTCAATTTGTGGAAATGCAGATTTAAGTGAATTAATGCCTGTGTGGAATGGAACATTGCAGTGTCGGCAAGATGGCAAAATCATGACCTCTGAATTGCTTAAACAAGGAGATGAGTTTTGACATTGATGCTCGTTGGAGGCAAAATTCAAAGTGCCCTTGGGTCATTATCATTTTTGGTAGGTAGGTTCCCCGGCCGATACGTTGTTCATGAAGCTGCATGATCATTGGACTATAGGAAGCTAGTTAACAACAGATAACGTGGAAAAATCTCGCAACTTCTTCTGTCCTTCTCTCTTATTATTAATACTAAGTTAAGAAATATTATTTAAATCTTAATTAGCCCATCCAATTGCGTAAATTGTCTAAAAATTACAGCACAATCCCAAATTCTGCTGTAGAAAGTTTTTAGTAATATAATGAAAGTTAATATAAGTTATTCAAAAATTATTTACAGGTACTTTTTATATTGGGGAATATAATTTACGAATAAAATGGCCAATAATGAACTTGGAATTGATAAATTTCAATTAGGTGATGAGTGCCTATCCAAATCCATAGAGCTTCTAGTGACAGAGCATGATGGTCACCATCACAGTTATCGTCATGGTCTGCACTCTTAATCTTATGTAGTTCTTGCGAGATTTTTAAAATGGACGAATCAGAATCCATAAGTAAATTTTCTTTTATACTTGCTTGTTTAATCGAAATATTCTGAACTAATTTTTCAGTAAACAATTGATAACATATTCATTATATATTAAAAAGAAGCCTATTGAATCACAAGTTGCAATTTTATATCGCACGTGATATATTATCAATTTATCGTCAGTCTTGTATGTTTTTACCAGTCTTGTGTTCGTTGCATTAGTTCTTTTTAATAAAAGTCTAATGATAACAATTTTATAAAAAATTTTAAATTACATAGCTATTTTTGGATGATTTAAAAATTTGTATTTTTAAAATCAGGAGAGCCCTGTGCTTTTTAGACTCCAAAAACTAATGAATTCCTAATGACGGTTTGCACATCGTCGACTATAGTAACTTAAAGAACTACTACATGCTCAGACATAGAATCAATTACTTATAATAAACATTTGTGCATATAATGTAATCATCTGGGAAAAAAATGTGTTGAATTTATGGAACTCCAGTATATGAAAATTAAGAACATGATGAGACATAGTTAATAAACTTATGGCTAAGTGGGATAGAAGCAACTTAAGGACATAGCCACATGTGGTTAGCCAAAATAAGAAAATACATAATTATAACAAAAAACTGCTTCAATGTCTATTTATATCGTTGATAAAAATTATTTATAAATTATGAAAGAATTCTTTCTTAACACACTTGGCTTTCATAATAACACCAAACAATGTGTAACGTCATAACCTTAATGTAAGAAAACAGTAGAGAAATGCGTAGACTGTAGGGTGAATTGAGGGAATAAAATCTTATTTACCTTGTAAGGTTTGTACAGAGCACTATTTATACTATTTTATCTAAAATGCTATTGGTTGAGTCTCCTAGAATCAAGGAAGACTCAACCAATAGCACTATTTATACTATTTTATCTAAAAAACAATAGAGTTGGTCTACTGGAAGCATCACGGTACAATAGAGCTGGTCCATTAGGAGCATTATGGTTCAACCCATTATTTTTTTGGGTCCTTTATCACCCGCACTTCAAGTTGGAGGCTCGGTTAGCTACTCCAAACTTGTTAAGGAGACTCAAAAACACGCGTGCGGACAACGCCTTCGTAAATAAGTCCGCGATATGCTCTTTAGTGTTCACGTGTCACAACTCAAGAAACCCTAAACTCATGCAATCGCAACCAGATATAGATCTATCTCAAGGTGCTTCGTTCTCTAGTGAAAAACAGGGTTTTTCGAGATGTAAATGGCGGCTTGATTGTCCGAATACAGAGGTATGGGTTCTTAAACATTAACCCTAAAGGCTTGAAGTAGTTGTATTATCCACTTTAGCTCGCAAGTCGTTGAAGCTAAACTTCTGTACTCTGATTCAGCTGATGATCGACTCACAGTAGTTTGCTTCTTCGTTTTTCAGGAGATCGGAAATCTACCGAGGAATATGTAGAAACCGGTTAAGGAGCATCTTGAGAAGACACAACTTCCCCAATCTGAGTCAGAAAAGGCTATAAGGTGAGGGTTTTCATTTGTTGGGTAAAAAATCCCTAGATTTTGAGTTCCTTTAAGGTATTTCAGTACCTGTTTGGTTGCTTTCCAAAGGGGTAGTCTAGGGTTGCTCATAAATTGGCTTAGCTGTTGTGTTACATACATGATATCTGGTCTGGTAAAGCCTAGATACTGTAATCTTCCGACTAATCTTCTGTATAGTTCTGGCTTCTTCAGTAGCTCACCCTCTTCAATGGTTAATTTTGTTCTAGGAACGATGGGTGTTGTGCAGGGAGTACAATCTGACAAGTTGGTTTCCTACAGGATATCCCTAATGTATTTATTCTAAG
>JANZLF010000220.1:34415273-34443192 GCA_026546835.1 Erythroxylum foetidum | reverse complement strand
CAAAGCTCAAATCTCTCAAATTTCAAACCTCCGTGATCTTAGCATAGGCAAAATCCATCCAAAAGCATGCGTAAGGATTTTAGCCTAACATGACAAACATAATGCCTAACTAATCCACGCCAATAGCCACCTTTAGTTGTTTAACATGGAGCCAATAGCCTCCATCTTTGACAATTTGAGGGCCAAGTTACATGCATGCAACACGTACTATTAACAATTCCTAGAGCATCTCGAAATGATAGAAACTTAGGCTTCACCAAAGCCTTTTGTGAAAATTTCAGCAACTTGAGCACTAGTACGAGCACTTGTTAGCTCAATTTCTTCACTCAAGACCTTCTCACGAATAAAATGATGACGAACTTCGATATGCTTTGTTCGTGCGTGAAATATTGGATTTGAAGCTAATTTTACTGCACTCTCATTGTCACACTTAATTTGCACAACATAATCAACTTGGTATAACATATCTCCAACCAACCTTTTCAACCAAACACATTCTCGTGCAGCCATGGTTGCTGCACATGCTCTGCTTCTGTGCTAGATAGAGCCACAACATCTTGCTTCTTGCTACTCCAAGAAATCACTGCTGAACCAGTGTTAAAACAATAGCCTGAGGTTAAATAACGATCATTTACATCCCCTGCTCAATTAGCGTCAGTAAATCCACTTAATAAAATTTGTTCACGTCTCTTATACCAAAGCTCATGATTAAGCGACCCTTTTACATAACGCAATATTCTTTTTGCAACATCTAAATGAGCAGTTCTTGGACTCTGCATAAATTGAGAAACAACAGACATAGAGTATGAAATTTCTGGTCTTGTGATGGTTAAGTAAATTAAACACCCAACAAGTTGCCGAAATTTCTTGGCATCTTTCAATGGCTTCCCTTCATCTTTTTGTAACTTAAGATTGAGCTCCATTGGAGTAGCCATTTCCTTCGACTCCCCCATGCTGAAGTGCTCCAAGAGACTTTTTGCATGTCCTTTTTGAGAAATAAAATAACCCAGATCTAATTTTTCACTTTTAAACCAAGAAAATAACCAATTTCTCCTAGATTTTTCATCTCTAAACGAATAGACAAGTCATTTCTTAAGTTAGAAATTTCTGACTCATTATCTCCACTTATAATTATGTCATCAACGTATAATAATGCTAGGAGATGTACATTTGATTCTAATTTTATGAATAAACTAAAATCTGAATAAGAAACTCTAAAGCCACAAAAGATGAGATATTGAGAAATTTTACCATACCACGCTCTTGGCACTTGCTTTAAGCCATAGAGCACTTTCTTCAAACGACACACATAATTGGGAAATTGTTTAGAGACAAAACCAAGGGGCTGCTTCATAAACACTTCACGATCCAAATCATCGTAAAGAAATGCATTCTTTACATCAAGCTGCCACAGTTTCCAACCTTTAAATGCAGCAAGAGAAATAAGTGCCCTCACTGTTACCATCTTTGCTACCGGGCTGAATGTCTCCTCATAATCCAACCCATAATTTTGAGAGAATCCACGAGCAACTAAACGAGCTTTAAATTTGTCAACAGTGCCATCTAATTTTTTCTTTAAGCAAAAAATCCATTTGCAAGTGACTGGCTCACATTTTTCTGGTTTAGGAACCAGCTCCCAAGTCACATTTTTATGTAAAGCCTCAATCTCTTCTTGCATAGCTTTTTGCCAATTTGGGCAGCTTTTTGCTTCTTCATAATTCTTTTGAAGTTAAAGCACCTGCAAAGAAACATGAAGTAACTGAACAATTGTTAACTTCATAATCTTTGAGATAATTTGGCTGTCTTTTCTCCCTCGTTGATCTTCTTATTACCTCTTGTCCACTATCATCTCCTTCAGTAACATTTTGAGCTGGGGGTTCAAACTCTATTTCTTTATTAAAAGGTGCCTGTACAACTGCTTCAGGAAATAGTAGCTCCAAATTAACTTGATTATAATCAGAGACAATCTTTTGAGCATAAAATAAAGTTGACACCTCATCGAACACCACATCTCTAAAAGTTGTAAATTTCTTTGTTTATGGGTCCATGCACCTCCAACCTTTCCTACAAGAGTCATAACCAACAAACACACATTTTCTTGCTTTTGGTTCAAGTTTGGTTATATTAGATTTGGGAACATGGACATACCAAATGTAACCAAATACTTGAAAGTAATTAACATTTGGCTTCTCACTGTATACAATCTCAAAGGATGTTTTTTGTGTACCTGGCCAAGAAGGCAGTCTATTAGTCACATGACATGCACTTTGAATGGCTTCTGCCCATAGCTACCGAGGAAGGTTCTTGTCATGCAATCTTGAAAGACAAATTGAAGTAAGAAAGTCAAGTTTCCTTTCGGCAACTCCATTCTGTTGAGGAGTGTCCGGACAAGTCATTTGATGAAAAATACCATTGTCATGGCAATATTGAAAGAAATCATCCGACATGAATTCTCCACCATTGTCACTTCGAAGACATTTTATTTTCTTCCCGAATTCTTTTTCAATAACCTCTTTGAACTCTCTAAACTTAGATAGGGCTTCACTTTTCTCTTTCAAAAATTTCACACAAGTGAACCTGGAGTGATCATCCACCAACACCATTACATAACAATGTCCACCATAACTTGAAGTTCTTGTTGGTCCCATTAGGTCTGTATGAACTAGCTCAAACAACGAGGATTTTTGATTTGATGTCCTTTTGAAAGGAAGGCGATGAGATTTGCCACATTGGAAACCTTGACAAATAACATTTTCACGGACATTTATGAGAGTTGGTAAACCATCTACTAACCTCTTTGAAGAGATTTTCTGCAGCAATTGATAGCCAACATGGCCCAATCGAGCGTGCCAAATTGCAGCATTATCAGTTTGGCTTATTTTCTTCACATAAGCTTCTCCGGTTGACATGACAAACAAACACCCTTTCTTCTCTCCAGTAAAAAGAAAATCAGCTAATATTTCTTTCACATTATCAAGAATTTTTACATCTTTTGGGCCAAATATGACATACTTTCCATATTCAGTTATTTGAGGAACAAAAACTAAATTTTTAGTCAAACTTGGCACGTGATAAACATCCTCTAGCTTTACACCTTCCATTCCGTCAACATCAATTATCACAAAACCTTCGTTTGCTACTGGATGGGTTGAATTATCGGCAATAACAATAACTCAATCTCCATGATGTTCATGCATCATTGAGAACAACGGGTCGTTTCCAGTAACATGGTTAGAACAACCAGAATCTACAATCCACTCTTCATTCTGTTTATTGGCATAATTAATGTGAGTTTGAGTTGGGTTTTGTTCAATAGCCTCAACAGAAAAACAATGCTCCCATTTAAGTTGATCATCTTCTGCACTTGTGGATGCAGCATTTGCCTTGACAAGCTTCACTCTACAATTTCTCCTGATATGCCCAAGCTTTCCACATCTGTGACATGTGATAGATTTCTTTTCTTGTGAATTGACACCTTTTTCTTCATTGGATTCACCTTTTTCTGCACGTTGTTCTTTGTTGTTTTTGTTCCCAGATGAATTTTTCTTATTTGGCTTCCCTTTTGAAAAGAGAACAGCATCTGACTTAAAATTCTTTGCCATTTGCTTTGCAAGAGCTTCTTGATTAGAGAGCAAATTCTCTAATTCTTCAACAGATGGTTGTTGTGACCATCCTTGAATAGAAGTAATAAAGGGCCTATACTCCTTCTTCAAGCCACAAATAAGAAAGTGACGTAGACGGGATTTACTGATTTTCTCATCCGCATCTATTTCTGAAATTTCAGAACAAATATTTTTAACTCGCAAAAAATTCTGAAATTGACATACCTTCCTGTTGTAACATTGCCAAGTCATTTTCCAAGAGTTGCAACCTTGTTGTATTCTTTTAGGTAAACAACTTTTCAAGTGTTTCCCAAATTTCTCTTGGAGAACTTACATTACGAACGTGATCAATGTACTTTTTGCTGATTGACGTTCTCAAAGCATAGAGAGCCTTCCCACACTTGATCTTCCACTTTCGTCGTAATTCGGCATTCTCAAGAGCTTCTTCGGGAATTTCAGTATCAACACCAGCCACTAATTCCCATAGATCCTGTCCTTGAAGGTATGCCTCCATACACATTCTCCAGTACTTGTAATTGCTGCCTGCCAATTTCTCCATCCCATACTGTGTATTTCCATTGTTCGCCATCTCCATAATTGCAAACAACAAAACTTTTCTTTCTCCACTCAAACTAAGTTGAATGACTAGGCTCTGATACCATGTAACAAAGAAAAGTTTACAAAAGAAAAAAAAATACAGAGTATAATGGAAGGAAGGAAATTTGCGTTAATAAGAACTTTTGAGAAGTGATACGTTTCCTTCAGTTTACAAGATTTATTTATAGCTGCAACCTAACTAACTTTCCACATCAGTTTACAAGACTTATTTATAGCTGCAGCCTAACTAACTTTCCACAAAATTCTCCACTATTGATTTCACCCACCAAAAGAATAGTAACAAACTCTGAACAAGTCTCACGAAAGATCTGCTAACCTATTGATTTAGTAAACAAACTAGATAAAATAAATTTCATGTGCAGTAAGCTGCATTAATTTTGACATGTTTCATGTCTGTCTGAAGATTAAGGAGAAGATAACTGATATTACGTGGTGTTATGTTTATCTCACAAATAACAGGTTACAAATAATAAACAAGGACAAGAAGATAATATCCTATTTTTTTTATTTCTTATCTGAGCAGCTTGAAGCTTGCTGAATTGTTCTTTCCTGGACTTGAAGTAAATAAATTTTTGGTCTTTCTTTCATTTTGTTATAATGGTTATGCTAATCCTTATTTATTTTCCTCATATACAAAATTGCGTCTGAACTCCCCTCTATTCAGCGTACAGCACTAGAGAATATGCATTATAGCCACATTATAAGATTTGATAATGTTGACGGGGCTAGGTAAAATATCGTTACGGAGATAACCATTTTGACTGAGAGAATTGTTAAGCTTAGTAAGATTGCGACTTAGTTTTGAAACAAAAAATTGGTTAAGCAATCTCTGTTCTTGGCATAAACAGTAGTTTATTTATTAAAATTGGGTTCTCTTTTGTAGCAGATTGTAACTTGAAATTGCCAATTTAAAACAGCTAGGAATTAGGGAGCTTGAGAAACAAAAATCAGCAAGAGATTACTGGTCTAAGACTGATACAGACAATAGTGATCATTTATCAGAAAGTAAATTTAAATCAATGGGAAAGCTCTGTTCTACAAGATCACGGAGTTTAGAAGGTGTTGAATTCATTAATGATGATCTACCCCTAGTTTTACTCCTTCAGTCCTGTAAACGCTCATCAAACATCAAGGCAGCTTGTGTTGAAGACTGCAAAGTTCATAAAAAATTTAACTGAAGCTTCTACTAACCAACAATCAGTTTTTGGCCGGAAAAGAATTAGAGTGGTCCTTTTAGATGATGAAGAAGATTTTCCAAATGAGAATGATAACTCAAAGGAGAAAACTACTAAATGCCCAGTAGAGGATGTTGTTACTTCTGATGAAAGTGGGTATCAGTTTTTAATCATGTCACTTAATATCTTCCTTGTAGTAATTTTAATACATCTCTATTCTCACTAACTAAGAAGGAAAAGCATTTCAGGTGATTCTGCATGTAGATTTCAGGTACATAAACATCTTAATCAAGACATGAGATACTGTTTCCGTGAGAACCTGATGTCTTTGTACTTCATACCTTCGGCTTGGCAAGATAGCTCAGCTATTGCCTCCCATTGTGCTACCAGTTCATGTGGTCCCATTAATGTTGAAGAAAGTGCAAGTTCATACAAATTTATGACTCCCAATTTGGTGACTAGTGGAAAAGTTCTCGGATCTTTGAGCACAAACGAAAATGCTTCAACATCTGATCTTGCCGCCAGTGGTTCTGTGTTAAGGATAAGGATACAACTCAACCAATAAAAGATTCTCAAGCTCCTTGACCAGTTCAAACGTGTACAATCTGTTGTATCAAGATAGCCATAGCTGTTTGAATTTAAACTGCTTATTCATAGGATTCTATTGTAACTAAAAGCTTCTTTTCTCTTATTAATATCTCTGTAAATTATGAAGTAATGAATCAAGCCTTCATATTATTTTGTTCATTCTCATAATCTTTACATGTGTTAAAATTTCACGCGCACAATCACACAATCAAAGTAGCAAAAATAAAGAAAGGATGACATAAAGATTTAACGAGGTTCGGTCAATGATGCCTACTTCCTTGGGCAAAAGCAGAGAGAGAATTTCACTATGAAGAAAACAATAAAGATAGATCCCTTTTACAACCAAGTTTTATTTTCTTATCGAAACAGGTCCATACCGCAGGGGGGCCCAAGCCTTCACTTCCAACACAGATTTTCGTTTTTATCTCATTTGGGTCGCACCTTGAGCTTATCGAGTCAAATCGCCATTCGGATGCACCACAAATTCAAGACAAAATAATAACAAATCTTCCCCTTGGCTTGAATTCTCTTCTTCAACAAGAAAATCATCACTCTGTCTTGTACACAACCCTCGCAAGGGCACTACTCAGTACTGCACACACCAATCAAGTCCAGGCAATGCCTAAACTTATTAACAGGGACTACCTTGGTCATCATATCAGCTGGATTATCATGTGTCGACACTTTCTTCACATCAACCACACCTTGTGATATAATGTCCCGAATGAAATGATACTTCACATCAATGTGCTTTGTGGGCTCATAGTGCATCTGGTTCTTGGTAAGATGAATGACACTCTGACTATCACAAAACACTAAAGTCTTATCCTGAACCAAAACAAGATCACTTACCAAACTCTGTAACCAAATAGCTTCCTTCACTGCTTCTGTAATAGCCATATATTCAGCCTCTGTGGTAGACAATGCAACAATAGCTTGCAAAGTCGCCTCTAGCTAATGACACTTCCAGAAAGAGTAAAAACATAACCTGTCAGCAATCTCCTCTTATCTAAGTCCCCTGCATAGTCTGAACTAACATAAATAACAACTGAACCGCACAAGGTGGTCTTGTCAAAAGTCAAACTAATATCTGTAGTACCCTTTAGATATCTCAAAATCCATTTCATAGCCTGCCAATGTTCCTTTCCAAGAGTTGCCATGCATCTACTCACAACACTGACCGCATGTGAAATATCAAGACGAGTGCAAACTATATCATATATAATACTACCCACAACACTCGAATATGGAACACTCGACATCTGTTCCATCTCCTTATCTGTCTTCAGCGAGAAGTCTGCAAACAATCTGAAATGGGAAGCAAGCGGGACAGATACAGACTTGGCACCTGTCATATGAAACCTCTAAATGACTTTCTTAACATAGGGCTGTTGAGATAACGTAAGTTTCCCAACACTTCTATCTCATGTTATTTTCATCCCCAAAATCTTCTTTGCTGTACCTAAATCCTTCATCTCAAACTCTTCACTTAACTGCTTCTTCAACAAAACAATCTGTGACATGGTTTTAGCAGCAATAAGCATGTCATCCACATACAACAGCAAATACACAAAAGAATCATTTGCAAGCTTCTTATGATACACACAACTATCATATGCACTTCGTGTAAAGCCATTATGAATCATGAAAGTATCAAACCTCTTATACCACTGCCTAGGGGATTGTTTCAGACCATACAAAGATTTCTAAAGCAAACAAACATGATTTTCCATACCTGGAGCGATAAAACCTTCAGACTGACTCATATAAATCTGCTCCTCTAACTCACCATGCAAGAATGCAGTTTTTACATCTAACTGCTCAAGCTCTAAGTGGTGAAGAGCCACCATAGCTAACAAGACCCTAATAGAACTGTGCTTCATGATAATATATTCCGTCCCTCTGAGTAAAGCCCTTAACCACTAATCTTGCCTTGTATCTAAGTGCTTCAACCCCCGAATTGCTCTCTTTCCTTTTGATAACCCATTTGTAGCCTAGTACCTTCTGTCCCTTTGGCAATGGAAAAAGCTTCCAAGTCTGATTCTTGTGAAGAGACTCAATTTCTTCACCCATAGCACCAATCCATTGATCTGCTTCTGAACTTGAAATAGCTTATTTATAGCTATTAGGCTCCTGCACATCAACTATCTCTGCAACTGACAAAGCACAAGCCACAAGGTTTGCACATCCAAAAAGATTTCCATCTGCTACATTTGTATACCTCTATGGTGGTTTGATCTGTCTCCTCTCTCTGCCTGTTGCAATGCTATACAGTTGTTGTTGCTCAGGTGCCTCATGAACATCAACATCTTGCACCTCCTCCACTCTTAAATTACTAGATTGAGCTAGTGGAGTTTCAATCGCAAATTCCATTCAATCTCTGACACCGTGATCTGATCCTGCTATCGTCTTTTCCTTTTAACTATCCAGTGAGGCAGACTCATTGAATGTCACATCCCTGCTGATAATAAAACCTAGAGAATTCTAATTTGTGCACCATAACCTGTAACCTTTCACTCCAGATGCATATCCTAGAAATATGCATTTCTTTGCCCTCAGTTCAAGCTTACCATCTCTCACATGAACATATGCAGGACAACCAAATACTCTTAATGTTGGGCATCGTCTCCTAAACCCAACTCTTGCCTTGAAACCATATGCGACTTAAATGCCACAGTTGCTGAACTTCACCCTATTCTGTTTGCCAAACACATAATGCTCATAGAAGTTTAAGTCTTCATTTTTGTACCCATCCACAAATTCTTCTTGCTTAAAACAGGCAATCTCTTGTCACTCATATGAACAAGACGTAAATGCCACAATTGAGACTGATTCTGATCGCTGCTTCCTGAAGCTATAACGGCTTCCCCTTCAACCACACTGCCCTGAAGCAAATATAGTCTGGATTCCAGCTTACCCTTTATGAGTACCATAGAGCCTTTGCACACTTTAAGAGTTCCATTTTCTGAATAGAACTTGAACCCTTGATCATCCAGAGTCGAAAGAGAAATCAGATGCCTCTTCATTTGAGGAACATACCAACACTCAATACTTCTAACAACACCATCAAACATTCTTAATCTGATATAGACAATCCCCTCTACTGGTAATGGATTATTATTACCCAAATAGGCAGCTCCACTCATGTGTTTGTATGTAGCAAAACACTACATGTGAGGACACATATGGAAAGTTGCACTAGAATCAAGAACCTGGGAATTTTGTCCATGACTTGAACTCACGGACAACACCTCTCTTATACCGTTACTGTCATCAGAACCATAAGTATCAACAATATTAGCAGAATTCTCCTCCTTCTGCCTCCCCTTCTTCTCTTTCAACTTAGGACAGTCTCTCCTAAAGTGACCCTACTCTCCGCACTCGAAACAATTTAGCTTCTTTGCTCTAGACTTCGATCTAACCTTATACTTTTTCTTAGAAGAATCTTTCATCTGTGTTCTTCCTTACTCACCAAACTCTCAGCTTCTACCCTGTTTTCTGGAAAGTTATTTTTTAACTCTTTAGACTTCAAAGCATTACTAACGTCATCCAGTGAAATACTATCTTTCCCATACAACAGTATATTAACAAACGTCTCATAGGATGGTGGTAATGAACATAAGACAATCAAGGCTTGATCCTCATTATCAATTACGATATCTATATTCTTAAGGTCCATAATTATCAAATTGAACTCATCAAGATGAGATTTAATGGGTGTACCTTCATTCATTCGAAGATTACACAACCTCTTTTTCAGGTAAAGGTGGTTTGTCAATGATTTCACGGAATACAATTCCTCCATCTTCTTCCACGCCTTCCCTACAAAATCTTCGGCACCAATCTCATGAAGGACGTTGTTGATAACACTCATGAAAATCACACTTAACGCTCTCTCCTTCAAATTCGACTTCTCTGATTCCCTCATACCTTCAGGAAAATCCTCATCAATCGCCTTCCATAATCCTTGTAATACCAGGGACGATCTCATCCTAATCTTCCAAAGACTGAAACTAGATCCCCCGTCAAACTTCTCTACTTCGTACTTTGCAAAAGATGAAGACACCATCTTAACCCTAGATAATGCGCAGAGAACCCTAGGCTCTGATTCCAATTGTTAAATTTTACGTGCACAATCACACAATCAAAGTAGCGAAAATTAAGAAGGGACGACACAAAGATTGAAAGAGGTTCGGCCAATGATGCCTAATTCTTCGAGCAAGAGCAGAGAGAGAATTTCACTATGAAGAAAACGATACAGATAGGTTCCTTTTACAATTAGGTTTTATTTTCTTATCAAAATAGGCCCAAATCCTTTCTTCCAAAATATATTTCTGTTTTTATCCAATTCGGGTCGCACCGCGAGCTTATCGAGTCAAATCGCCATTTAGATCCACCATAAATTCAAGACAAAAGAATAATAAGAAACTTTAATATGTATCGACTATTCAGCTTCTTCCATATCTCCACAGAGAATGCAATATCCATAGCAAGGTAAATAACCTTATCAGCTAACCATAGTGTAATGGTTCTCACTACTCATGCATATAACTCTTCCTAGTTGAGCTTCTCCATATCTTCTGAGTTATTCTCACTCAATCCTTCTAGTATGCCTTTTATGCCGATAAATCCTACACTCTTTATTGCCATAATTCAATATCTTCAGTTCCATTGAACTTTCCCACTTCAAACTTTGCAACCAAATTTATTGCTACCTCAATTATGATTTAATACCATTTGTTAACAAAGAATACAATGAGAATATAATATTATTAAATAAACAAAAAAGAACACAAAAAGTTTTAAGTCCAATTTAGTAAGCCTATATCCTTAGGAGCATGTGTAAACTCTCATGCATAGGCTTACAAAAAAATATTTATGTGTAAACTCTAGTTGAAACAAAGATGTAAACTCTACCTGATATAATCCTACATTATTTGTCCTTTACCAAACTCAATATAATTTAAACATTACTCTAATAAGACCTCGAGTCCTTTTAGAACTTGTAATCCACTAAAAATGTGTTTTTAGGTAAAATAGTTTGTCATGAATATAATCATGTCCCAAATTGCATTTTACACTATTTCTTTAAAGAATGGAACACTGACATGCTTGCGTTCTAAGCTATGTCCTTATTTGAGAAAATCCTCTATCATTTCACTATAGCCTTATTTCATCTATACCCATGTCTACATCTTTGCATTATAAAGAAGAACATGCCTAGACATATAAACATGTGATAGATCATGTTCACCCAAAGACTACTAATAATCACTAGTGTATATGAGTCATACAAATAATAACATAATGACTTATCTATATTATAAATTGTGTGATACATATTAATTTTAATTTTTTAATTCAGAGGATTGAATTATTATATTATTTTTTGGAAGTTATTTAAATAACTGGGCGTGACTTTTTGAAAATTTTCTTGAATTCAAGTTTTATAAACTCTTTAAAATTGTTATTAAATCTTAATAATTTAAATAAGATTTTAATTAATTTGAACCATTGTTTTAATTATGAGTATTAATCAACAAGAGATTATTATATATTATGAAAAATAAAAAAAACGTTTCTATTGTTCAATTTCATTATTTAAACCTTTAATTTTTCAAGTACTTCCTAATGAACTCAGACATAGTACACTTGTCAATACTTCTAACCATCATTAAAAAAAACAAACTTTTAAAGTAAGGATGGACCTCCTTTTTCATTAGGCTATATAGAAAATGTGAATAATGATAATAACAAATAGGTATTTTTTTTCTTTAATACTAGTGAAATGAACACTTTCAATGAGAAAATAATTAAATTGCAAATAGAAATAAAGATCTTATAGAGCCAAAGTGTGGGTGAAATTTAGAAGAATCATAAACAATGGGTGTAAATCATTGATGATTGAAATAATTTAAAATAAGTGGACTAAACTATATGGTTCAAACTCGATTTAAAACTTGATCAGACCTAATCATATGTCTCAGGTTTGATACCAATCAGGCTTTATGTGGCTCGATGCACAATTAGACATGAATAATTTAGTTCGAGCTTGAGTCTAATCAAAGATTCATCTAACTTAAAGGCTAGTCAGGTTGGTTAAGTAAGACTACCTTGACTTGATAATTTAAATAAGTCAAAGATTGCTCTCAACCCAGCAGCGTTGATTAACCTCATAATGAAGTGCATATCCTCGGTGTCTCTTCAGGTGACCTGGCAGGGGGCTCTCAGCCACTCTTTTTACCCCTCTCGAGGTATCCGTCAGGGGGATTCCATCTCACCCTACCTATTTGTCCTGTGTATGGAAAGACTTGGGAACTCGATTACTCATGTAGTGACACAAGGGCGATGGAAGCTGATCAGGCTAAGTAGAAACGGACCATCCCTGACTCATTTGTTCTTTGCTGACGACCCCATCCTTTTCTCCGAAGCATCCATGGAGCAAGTGTCCATCATTCGGGATATCCTTCATTCCTTCTGTCAGGCATCTGGTCAACGTGTCAGCCAAGATAAGTCCAGATGTTACTACTCTAAAAATATTCCTGCTCAGACCACTCATCTTTTAAGCAGAGTTCTGGGTTTCACCCGGACAACCGACCTACGTAGGTATCTTAGAGTTCCTCTGCTGCATGTACGAGCCACTAAAAGAACCTATCAATATATCCTCGATAGGGTATAACAAAGGATCACAGGCTGGTCTGCCAAACTTTTATCCTTTATAGGACGGATCACATTGGCTCAATCTGTTATCACGACACTTCCTAATTACACCATGCAAACGATCCGGCTGCCTCACAGCCTTTGCAACGAACTGGAGAAACTCTTGTGACAATTCCTGTGAGGTTCGTCCAATGGCCAACAGCGGATCTACTTAGTAAAATGGGATGACGTCTGTAAACCTAAAGAGATGGGAGGGCTGGGCATCCAGAAAATTCAAGAAACTAATGACACCTTTATGACAAAATTAGGCTGGAACCTACTTACCAAGCCTCATACCCTATGGGTTAAAGTTCTTTCGACAAAATACAGATTTGATGCCAACAATTTCCCCACCTCCTTAGATGCTAAAGGAGGCTCAATGATCTGAAGAAGCATTCAAGCCATCTAGCCAATAGTTCTGCAGGGACTGAAATGGAGGATCGGTGATGGTCTTAAGACCCGATTCTGGCTGAATCCTTGGATTGCCAGGATCAGTCCTCTCATTAACTATACCACTTCCCCGGTCCCAACATCCAATATCAATTGCAGCGTTCAGGAGTTCACAAATGATCCCGATAATTGGAACTGGGACGCCTTTTAGTCCTGACTCCCATTATCGATATGTAGGACTATTGCAGGAATGTTTTCTCCTAAGCCCAACCTTAGAGTGGACAAGTTGAGCTGGGGTGCCTCCGACACATGCCACTTCACCATTGCTTTAACTTATTCCCTGATTATGGACCACGACGACGAACCCCCTAATGGATTGTGGAGGGCCATTTGGAGGTAGTAAGGCCCGCAACAGGTTCGATGCTTCCTCTGGCTTCTCGCCTATGATCGACTCCTCACTAATCAACAATGTCTTCGTAAGCATTTATCAACGGACGAAGAGTGTTATCACTGCAGCTCAGAGGAATCTGTTTTTTATGTAATGCAAGACTGCAGTAAAGCCAGCCAAGTGTGACATCTTTTTACTCCGCAGCTTGGGTCCACTGACTTCTTCTCTCCACCACGTCGGGAGTGGATATTGGAAAATCTACAGCAGCACCACAAAGTTCTTGGACATGCTTGGTCTACCCTATTTGAAATCATCTGCTGGTTCCTTTGGTCGTGACGAAACATGACCCTTTTTTATGATCAGTTTACTTGGCCATTCTCACCTTATTTACTAATTTTTTCCTTTGCAGATCAAGTCAACCTGGCCAATGTATGGAATAATCGCACTGCAACCGGTCATCGCCCTCGCCAAGAACCAATCATTGGATGGAGACCACCTCCCACAGGGTGGATCAAACTTAACATTGACAACGCATGCAAACGTTCACAATCGTTGGCCACAACAGGGGGATTACTCCGAGACAGTACAGGACAGTGGATTGGAGGTTTCACACAGAATCTAGGCTGGTGTTCATTGGTAACTCTGGGCAGTTTTTATCGGACTTACTCTTACGTGGGATCTAGAGTACAGCAGGGTTGAACTTGAGATGGATTCTATCGTAGTGATCAACATGATTTCCTCCTCGAATGACCGGTCTATCTCTCTCAACCCTATCGTTTGGGGGATTCACGAACTGCTGACTCATAACTGAGCTGTTACTCATCGATACATCTATCAAGAGAATAACATATGTACTGACTGGCTAGCCCACTACGCCGAATCATTTAACATAGGAGTTACATATTTTGCTGATACACCCTCTGGGTGTCATCTTATCCTTCTAGAGGATATGTCGGGGTTTTTGTTTCCCTCAGTCCGATTGTAATTTTGGCTTGTATTTCCCTTTAATAAAAAAAAAAGATTGCTCTCAATAATAATAATCAATCAATAAAAGTTTTTCCTATCCTAATAAGTGATAAAAGTAATTACTTTGAAAAATTAAAATAGGAACATAACATTAAAAAGGTAATAGGGGAATAAATCCCTTTTTTTTAATTTTAGACCAATGCCATTATAGTGGAAAGCGTAAGAGACTACTGGATATTCCAAAGCTTTACATTGAAAATGGTAACCACTTTCATAAAAATATTCATTAGATAATGTTATACATATAATAACCTTATTAGCCACAAGGAACCATCTTTTACAGATAACACCTTAATAAATGGTCAATAATGTTGATTAACTTTGCATGTAGGAACACGAACTTGTTCGTAGAAGCACCTAAATTTTTTATGATCCATGGGTACAAAAATGTAGGAAGTTCTAGACTAGAGTAGGTAACGAAAATAAAATATAATTGATGGATAAACTAATTACAATAGAAATAACAGGTCAAATCACCATTTCTTTGGCTTGATAAAAGAACTTATTGAAGCTTCTTCGTCATTTCGTTTCTTAAGATCATAAACAGTTAACAACTAATATTAGTAAAACAAATTCACAACTTATTAAATATTACAATGAGATTACATATAATAACATTATTCCTTTTAATAATTTAGAATTAATTTCTAGAAACATTGATAACATGCATTTAATAGTTAATGGATCATTTTTTATAATGAAAACAAAAAATACTTGATAAATTATAAGATAGGTTAAGCATATGAAATGTTTTGTATGTATGTAGGGCATTTAATTATGGAGTTATAGATATATCTTACAATGCACAATGATCTTGCAATCGCTTTATCCTTAACTTAGTAAAAGAAAAGGGGGGCAAGATAAGATTAAGAAGAATTGAAGTTAACGGTTCTCTCGCTAGGTAATTTTGTCTCGCCCTTATGGAAAAACATAAGAATCCATTTTCTTCGTATTCATCAAACTAGAATTGCTACCTTTAAGATGTATAAACTTTGAAGCAACTTCATATTAGGCGTCTCGGATATTTTAATGCATGATTCAATATACAATTTCATCAAGTTCTTTTAAACCGTCCTGTGAAACATAAATGGAAAGAAACTTATTAAGTTGTATATAAATATGAAAGAATTTGACTCTAAGATAAATAAAGCAATTATGGTTCACTAAATAGATCTTGTAAGCAACATCAGACTTGCCTTAAACGTTTTAATAGTCTACATAACCTCTTAACAATATTAAGAACATAACTGGATTATAAGGACCTCAAAGTTATAATTGATTACATGGTTTATTCATATGGCATCTTTTAATTGAAAAACAAATTTTACAAGTCTTAGTAAGATTATGGCATTCCTGAAGAATCATATACTAATAAGATTCACTAGCAAGTTTGTCTAGCAAAATTAATCAAGAAGTAAAAAAACCCTAAACCAGCTACAAACAAACAAAATAAATTTAAAATAAAATATTAAAGAAAAAAATGTGTAAGATAAATTACAATATATAAATCAGCTAAGGGTTCTAATATCAAAAAAAAATGTGCTAGCTATTCGTTATAGTTAAGATTCCCAATAGCTTGCACCACTTCATTTGTATATAAAAAATATTATGTAAATCATATCTAATTCTACAACAATTTTATTAAATTTATGTAAGATAATTAAAATATATCTACATCATTAGATATTTCTTTAAGTAAACTTTTAGTAGGATGGATGATCTCTATCATATTGACATTCTATATACATTTTATAATATAAAAAGAAAAATATAAGATAATACAATAGATTATTAAAATTATAAAAGTAAAAGACTAATATACCATAAACTATACCTAACTGATTTTGAGCATACATCAAGATTTTTACAATTTTAGAGTAAGTCGACTATGATGAAGACTCATTATTCGATCATCAATACTAAAAGAAAACTTGAAAGCAACTATAAATAGTAGAATTATTAACAAGACTTGTGCAATTACTTGTACAATTACTTGTACAATCAAATATTAAGCTTCATTTGACTTCCACCATGATAATAGATCAAAATACTCTTCAGTTTTAGTTACAATATCTGCTTTCAAATAATTATTCAACTCTATGTTACTACAAGAAATGTTAACACTTTTTACTTTTTATAAATTCCTTAAAAAACGATTCAAACTTCCAAGTTTGCTTGATGATAATGTATCAACAAAAGATTTAGATGGTATTGAACTACTATGATCTAAGTCTTTATCCAATTTTGATTGATAATAATTAAACAAGTCATACTAGAAGTGTCTAGTAATATCAATAAATTGTTCAGTAGGATCACCATGTAACTATTGATAAGAAAATTGAATTCCCTTTATCTTGTATCTTAGGTCCAACATAGAAAGAACTATTATAATATTATCAATCAAATACCAATAAGTACCAATTTTTTGTATCATATGATTGATTATTGTCAAAATCACCCCATTTAAATGCTAGCTTGTTCTTGCATATGTTAGCAAAACAAATATTCAAAGTTAGATACTTTGTTCTAGAGTACAACTCAATAATATTATAAAATAGCAATAATTTCTCAAACTACTTTTTCCAACTCCCATTGCTCTCCTTTTAACAAATATGTCTATTGAGAATTTCATTTCTTAACTTAATAAACACCTCAATATACTTAATTGTCAACTCTAGCATCTTGAATATAACATTCCAACTTATTGGAAATTGATAACCAACTTCTTAGAGGCATAGATTACGTAGTTGTCTTACAGTTGCCATTTAAATGTTACACTTTAATATGCTATGCTATTCTAAAAAAATTTATACCTTTTTTTTAATCATCTCTAAGTCATTCTTCATTATCAAATTCACTATATGCATAAAATAGTGCATATGGAAGATCCCCGCACCCATCAACAAGTTCCTAACCTGCAACTTGCCTTTAACTCTATCAACCACAACATCATTCATGACATAGTTATTTAATGTTATAGTTGAAAGCTTCATGTGGATGTTATAGTCTATTAAACAATTAACCAATACAATTATCAATTTCTCACTTATATGCAGCTTCAAAATATAAATAAACCTATTATTTTAAAACATAATAAAAATCAATTATAAAATAATCAAAGAACAAATGATAACAAATTAAAGAAATACACCAGTATCAACTATATAAAGTCCCATAATTGTCAATATAATGCATTGTCATCTCCGTATATCCCTTCTTATTTTCAGTTGTCTATATGTCTAATGTTATGGTCACTCGTTCATTATTAATAATAAAATCTTTAATATCAAAATTGTTGTTCTTTATAACTCTTAAATATGTCTATTTCAATAGCATTACAAGTTGGCATCTTAAAGGTCAGTTAAAGTGAGACAATAAGCATCTTAAGTCTTTATTATCTCAAGATCACAAGTCGCAACAATTGTTTCACTTTTTCCTTTTACTAGATTAGTGTCTTAAAAAGTTTAACCTCTTAATACCATTTTTTTAATTACCGGGGTCCTTATATGATATGACCCTCATCATCATGACTAGTGAGATTCAATACTAATATGGACAAGGAATAAAGATCGTTTTATCAAGACAAATTTGGTTTTAAAATTGAACTCAAAACACAACGAAGGATATGAATAGCAACACTTATAAAAAAGAAAAGATGAGAGTGATAAGATTCTAAGGTTGATCGATGCTAACAAGTTATATAAAATCATGAGTTATTAAAGAACCTAAAACAAGAGTTTCTCTAAGAAAATAATGAAGAAATTCTTTCCTTTTGTTAATAAATAATAATATCCTAAATTGTATCACTAAGATAACCTTTTATAGGCATGAAATACGTAAAAGATAGATTCCTAAAAGGAAAATAACATTCTTATTATAATTTAATCAAAAAACAATTAAATTTTTTGAAAAAATTCAATCCATATATAAATAAAAAAATTTAAAAATAAAACATCTAATCCACTAGTCCAGTGTGAGACTAATTTCCACACTGACGTCAATTAACTTTTGGAATTTTATAAGTGATCAACATAGAAAAGTTCAGAAATGGTCACACGTACCATTCTAATGTTGATTTGTTTTTGTTTCTCCATTCCATAAAGCTAGTACAAGAATAGTACCAAATACTGATATAATGTTGACACAGGTTACATTATGTTTTCCTTTTCCGATAGCTTTCTCATTCACTTAATTCAACATTATAACCTTCAACTCAATCTTTTAACATAGCAAAGTTTCAATATTTATATAAAGATCCACCATTAAGTTGTTGAGAGATTCTTTGACCTTCTTTGCACAACTCCTCGTTAATGGTTCTCCAATGTTCTCTAATAGACCTCTAATAAATTTTGATGCTTTATTTGAACAATTTCGAATCTATCTAATGCCCCTCTTTATGTCTACCTTAATTAAAATCTTGTGCAGCTTGAGTAGTTACTTGATTATCATTAATATGCTATAATATATTCTACCTTTAGAACTTTCGTCCAAAATATTATAGCAATACTTGCACTCCAGCTTGTCAACTCTATTATTTGATTTATTCTTTATGAAGTGATTCTAAATACCTTATCTTGAAAGAAGTGGTTTCTTCAATCTAGATTATTTCTTCACTTGGTATATGATTAGATACCAAATTAAAAATCACTATTATGTTGGCTTATATTGTTGAAGAATTAACTTTATATATTTGAAACAATTATAAATAATATAATCATGAAATCAATTCAATATATAGAATATTTAAACAAAAATAATAAAAAAAATAAAGAATGGAGATATTTAAACTAAGGTCACTTTCATTAATTTATTTTAACATTAAGTGATATAAACCATGTACGTTACAATTTAGAAATTTAATCAATCTTAGTAGCCTTAAAAGTATTACGTTTTAGACAAATTAAAAAAGATAACAACAATGTGACCCCTAGATTTTAACATAAGAAAACAATAAAAAGAAAACACAACTACTAAATGAAATACCCATAAACAATAAGCACGTAAACATTAAATGGAACTAATTTTAAACCACTATCTTTACTTTATATAATATATCCTAGAAGAGTGTAAAAGATTAATAACAAAGCACAAATAGAAATTATATGAGTAAATAAAGGAATTTTGATTTGAGAGTAGAGATTCAAAATTTAAAGAGAAAATAAGAAATAAAGCAATTTATCATATTCGAATAAACAGGAATTGATCTAACACCGTAAACAAAAACAAGCTAGAGAAAAATATAAATAAGTATAAAAATAATTTATTTATTAATTAGTATATAAAATCTTCCTCATTTATAAATCATAACTTTAAACTTAAATGAAACTAATTATTTCTTATCTTATTGTCATATTATCTCTTCTTTAAAATTAAAGAAAGAGTAATCAGTGTCATAGTCATAACAAGTAGATCATACACATAATATATTCAAATTCTCTTAATAAAAAAGGATTTCCTAACAACTTAAATGTTCAAGCTTACATATTGTTTAATATAGTATTTACAAACCATGAGACATGAGGACAACAAGAAAATCAATGCGAAACCTAATGTAATACCTCCTTTTCAACTTTATGCTACTAAAACTCAAGAAAACTAAATGAGATGACAATTGAAGAGAGAAGAGAATATTAGAAATTTAAGAAGGGGGAACGCAGCTGCTGGCTAGCTAGGGCACAAAAGATGATTGAGGGAAAGAGAAACAACAAGATGGGAGAAGGAAGACTACAGTCAAATAGTCATTTTGTATATGGAAGAAGTTTGGGTTTTGACCTAAGTTAGATTGTGATATTCGTCTGAATTAACCCAAAATTTGAATTTTTTTATAAATACAAACTCAGCTTAAAATTAATTCAAATTGAATCAATTCCATTAACATTAGGCTAAACCATAAGCCTTTTTCCATTCTTTCTTGAGTCACTTGTTTTAGACATATGAAAACATCAAAGTTAATCACTTGATAATTCTCCTCCCTCTTTCCACCATAAACCATATCGTGTCCTCTTCATCATTCCTTGTAGCCTCTATAAAAGATTTTTCAGGAAAATGAATGATATTACTCTATTGTATTCCATTATAAGACCTCATAGATATACATGTTATTAGTCCTAAAATCTCTCCCACAATATCTCTTGATTGATTACATTTACACCTAGGAAAAGATATACACGTTGACGGAAAAGTTATTTATGTTAAAAACATTTTACATCTAAATATTATTTCCTTATAGTCTCCCTCAATTTTGGGCACAAAGGTTATGAATGCCTATCTTACATAAGAGATACGTAAATTGTTATTTCCTAATACCTTCATGAAATTATCATCTAACTAGTCATGAGATTAAACAAATGCAATCACAATGTGACTAACTTGTATTTGATCTCACACATAATGACAATCAACTTCTATGTGCTTCGTTCACTTATGGAATACAAGAATTGAAGCAATATAAAGAGCTGCTTAATTGGCTCAAAAATTTCACATAGATTACGAGTGATCTACTCCCAAAGAGTGTATAATTGACTTAATTTTTGTAAGTTCACAACTAATAGTAGTATAGATTACGAGTGATCTCCTAATTATATTAATTACATTTACACCTAAGAAAAGATACATACATTGACGGAAAAGATAAAGATGCTAAAAATATTTACATCTAAATATTATTTTCTTATGCTCAACTTCGAGCATCTTCTCACCATTTACTTTCATTTGATTGTTTTGCCACTTCACCTATCAACCTTCAGTGTGTATATAAATATTTATTCTAAGAGTCTCACCATAGCAAAAACATCATACTTTATTGCATTAATGAACAACATATTTAAGTAAAACTATGCAATAAACTTTTAATTTAACTCTTTCGGTACATTTGGTAACTAAAAATGAAGACGTGAGAATGTATATGTAACTTAAATTTCTTAATTATTGCTTGTTTGATTGTTAGTAATAGATACGATAAGGATAAATCTGAAATAGATTTTAAATAATCCTAAATTTTTATTTCGAAGATAAGCATAGGTATAACTTGGAATTAGATATAAGGAATAACAAAGAAACATTTGTGGGCAAACACAACTTCTTCTTTTTTTTCCTCTTTTGTTATGTTTTGTCTCAATTGAAACTCTCTATTTAAGAATTTAAGATTAGTTTATTTATTTAGACAAGACACTATTTTGATTTATTCTTATTAGAATATTATTATCAACATTTAACATTACTTTATTTAATTTATTTAATAATTATTTTATTGTATTTCAATGATTTTTGTATCATAAAATAAGTTCATTATGGGTTTTTAATTTTATTCTTATAAGAAAAATCATACAAAATTATTTAAAAATTAATAATTTATTGAATCATTAAAAATAATTTTAATTATTTATTTATTAAATATAAAATATTTTAATTAATTATTTACAAAATCAATCACATAATAATCAAACATAAATAAAAAATAGTCATTGTCATTCCTAATATTTGATATCAAATATTAGTATAACTGTTAACTTCTATAATCTCATTTCTAATACTTATATTTAGTACATAATTAGTAATTTCATTTATATTCTGATTCTCACTCAATCTCGTTCTCTCTTTTTTTATTTCGATTCTATTATTATTGGTTATCAAATGAGACCTTATAGTTCTTGACTGTTTTACGTTATAGATTATTTGTGAAAGATAAAAATAAAAATTTTTTGTTGTGATTTTATTCATTTAAAAATTATTTTATTATTCCAAATTGTTTTAAAATTATTTTAACAATAACTAGATGAATAGTATTAGTCAATAATAACTATTCTACTTGAGTCCCTCGTTTGGAAACATATTTATAAACATTTATCCATTACTACTTGCTTTTTGCCTCTTATAAGTAAGTGCTTGCTTAACGAGGTGATTCACTAGATTTTAGGAACTGAACTCAGGCTATTAAACTAATGAGTATCATCTATACCTGTCACTTAAACATCTCCAATCTCAAGATTGGCCTTTCTAGCCTGGTTCTTTGCCTCTACTCCTGCCTTTTTGTTTAATGGTTTCTCAACTTCCTGTAAGCATTGAGATTATAAACCCATAATGGCAGGTTGCTAATGGGGCAATGAGCATTTTAATTATATGACCCATTTGCACCTGCATGCTTGCAGGCGCATTTTGACTCATGTTTTGTGTGTAAGCAATTGTCCATTTGGCTGTGAATGAGTGCTCCTCAGGGACTGTTGGATTTAGTTTTTCTATTTGACAATCAGCAAAGTCATGAAAAACAAAACATTAAATAAAAAGGGTATAAAAACAGGCTAATATACGTTACTAATCCTTTATCTTACACAAGTTCGTTAGTAAGTAAGTGATCAGCTAGCACAGCCGAAAAATACAACCAACTTTTTATCGTTAGTTTTAGATATTATATGATCACTTATAGTTTGGATATAGAGAATATGCATGTTGATAAGAACATGAAAAAGGAGTGGAAAATGAAAAAAAAAAAAGAAAAACATGATTCGGAGAAGTTTCAGGCCTGTGTTTTGCATGAAGATGATGCCAAGCAAAAGACCGAACCTGGAAATGATATGTCACCATCTTCATAGTCGTACGGACATCCGATTTGTATTTTCTTATGTTATCTTCCTTCATTTCCCAATGTCATCATACATCACTTTAATTTCCCTTGCAAAGTCCCCACACATTATGCATAATACACTAGCATGTGTCTTATATTACCTATATAGCAAGACCAGACTTAGGTGCTCAGAATCACATACGCATGCATAATTAACAAATTTAAATGCCAACTCTTACTAATTTAGATATATATAACATATATTAGAGTCTGTCTTACAATAACATTTATGTCGTATATTCTGCACATAATGTATAGTGTATATATTCACCAATTATGAAAAGTTTGCTTCTAAAAAATTTGTTAATCTCCAAATTTCAGAATTGCTTTTTTTTTTTTTTCAGTGCTGTCTTTACGATTTTGGCGCAGGAGGATTTTATAGGGATCTTTGGCTCTCGTAAAGCAAACCAGATAAAATTAGCTCTCTACTAGGATGGACCATATGGTACATATATAGGTAACCGGAAAATGAAATAAGATTAAAGATGAGAAGGGAAAAAACGGTACAATCTATTTGTTGTGAAGTATTAAGAGTTGGAACACGTATTATTAAAATGGTCGTATAAACTTTGGTGTCAACACCATCACAGTAAAAAGTAGAGGTGAGATAATCAGCAAATTGAATTATTCTAGACGTGAGTGTAACCTGATCGTGACTAAGTAAATAGAGGATGTAAAATAATTATAGGATCGATTCGTTATACGTACTCGTATCCATAGCGTTTGTCGTGATGTTGATATAAATGATCATATTGATTTCCTCTCGTCTTTTCCCGTTAGTCAATTCCTCAATGGTTCAAAATGAATCTCATTTCATAAGTTTTTACAACTTATATATCATGACCAAAGAACATGTTCTCTGGAATTAGAAGAGATAGGAAAAGAGTCTGTGACCCATTTGAGACTTAGTCAATAATACCTAATAACTATTATCTTGAGTGCGTTACATAGGACTCAAATTGATAAGTGACATGGAACATTTAATTAGTCTAACAGAGGAAATAAAGGCGAAGACTATAAATGACAAGGACAAAGAAACAAGCAACCTCATCACCACCCCGCTGTCTCTCATGTCCACTAGCTCTATATCATTTTTTACATGTCAACTAAGTAAGAGGTTAGTGTCTTATATGAGACACCGATCTTAAGACGCACGAGAATAGCTGAACCCTTCTTTACACGTACGCCAGCTCCTTTGCTCTGGTTAATCAACCATAGGTCTACCCATACTGTCGCAATTTTCATGGACTCTCACAACCACGTACGGCATCTTGAATGTTGTATGCGTGGATGGTACATCAAATTCTGTTCAGGTGTTTAAACATGACAACTTCAGAAGGGAAGAGAAACAACCTGAAATTAAACAGCATCTGGATTGGTAGGTTCCCAAATATATTTAATTTTTAAGGTTGCTTCAATTAGAAAATGGACACATTAATCGTGTCCATTTAGTGCTCATTTGGGTGTTGGAGATAATAGACAAACATTAGCAAAACTGTTATTTCTCTTTCTAAGAAGACTCTGTAGACTTCCCATCAACAAACCGATATGTGTGGCAGTTCTATAGGAATATGACAAAAAAAACTTCCAAAAGCTTTCAGACTAACTGATATGGCCATTCACTCTCTTTTACGTCAATTATATATATGTATTCTAAATTTAAGATAATCATATAGAGAACATTTATAAGTGTCGAAAAATTAGATAGATGCCAGTTTATATAATTGACTATTTAGTTTAGTGGAACAGATGTTAATACTTTCTTACATGATAAAATTCAAGATCTTGGAATCTAATAAATTTTCACAATAATGTATGCGTATCTTGATCCATTGTATATCTGAAACTTGATAATCTTCTGTAATCTTCACAAGATATCATTTAGATTTTGTTTTCTCTCTCTTGGCCTTTGTTTCGTAACTTTCCGTTTATGTTTGATGGAGAGATACTAGAAAGACTTTATAGGTAGAGAGAGAGAGGTAGTTATCTATTTAAAAATTCAAACAACGCCTCTTTTTATTATCATTATCTTTACATTGCATCAATGTAAATACATCATAGTATTTATTTTTATTAAACCTAATATCTCTTACTCAAATAACTAATGGGATTTAATATATTTAAATGATTAAACCAAAATATATGGGTCACGTATAATGAAATTATCTAACAACAGAAACACCATAAACTTGAAAAAATGGTATTGATGCTTGTCCCATTATTGCTTTAAAAAGTAAATATGGAGCTATTGACCATATCTTTAAATACTTGTATTTGTTTTCTTAGTTGTTATTTTCTAGTTGATAGTCTATTAGTTGATTTTTTTAGTGAAGAGTGGGTTAAAATTCAAGTATTAAAGGCTGTATATTTAAGGATGTGATTACGAAAATAATATATCGTGACTCATCTGTCCTTATTTTTGTGTTCTTTTTTTAATTTGTTAATTCTTAGCCTTGATTGAGTTCTCTAACCTGATAAATTGGTATTAGGGTTATTTTCTTAAGGGATCGTGAGAATTTAAGAATATCGTATACTCAAATTCAATCTAGATTTTTTTAAAATAAAAATCATCTATTATGAATTTTGAAATGCCTTTCACAATTGTTGTTCCTCCAATGTTTGCAAGTAAAATTATCTGAAGCAATTAGAATGAAAACTTATCTTGATGCAAGTGATTTGAAACTTGTGAAGGAGGACATAGAAGTTCCACCTTTATTTAATAACTAACTCTTGCTCAAATCAAGGATCACGAGGAAGGCAACACATATCAAAAGCAAAGGCACGTTTATTTGCAGTTGTAGAAATCTTTACCAGAATTATGATCTTGAATTCAACAAATGACATGTGGAACTTTCTCATGCAAGAGTATAAAGGAAATGAGAGAGTCAAATAAATACAAGCAATGAATTTAATCAGTGAGTCTGAGATGCAAAAGATGAAGGAGTTAAAAAGAGTGAAAAATATTCAAACTAACTTCTCAGTATTGTCAATTAGGTAAGATTGCTTATAGGTAAAATTTTATGATTCTAGAGTTGTTCAAATCAGTATTGTCAATTAGGTAAGATTGCTTATAGGTAAAATTTTATGATTCTAGAGTTGTTCAAAAAAATTTTGTAATTTTTTTCTAAAAGGTTCAATATAATAATTTCAACTTTAGATAATTCTAAAGATTTTTCAAGTATTACCTTAACAATTTGTTGAATGCTTTATAGGTTGTGGAGTGAAGAGAAACTTGTGAGGAAGGAAGGTTCACTTGATGGTACTTTACAAGCTAAATTACAAAATAGTGAAGGCAGAAAAGGTTAAGAAAAGAAAGGAAGGAAGAACTATATTGAACATGGTGTTATAAATAACAATAGCAACAATAGAGGAATAACATATCGAGTTATTCTTCAAACCATCACTATGAAAATAAAGGAGTCATCCATATTTCAATTTTCAAAGAATACTTGATGTCTGGTATAACAAGAAAAACCAAAAAAGCTAGGCCACATTACAATGACCTACGAAAACATAAATTAGCAATAATAAATAGAGGTACAAATTGCAAATCGGTAGAAAAAACAATTAGTCGCGCTAATAAGCTTTGCCACCAATAACTCAAATAATAATTAATTTATCGATAGTGGTTGCAACATTCATATTGAATATGATTAGAAGTTTTTCAAAGAGCTCAATAGATTTGGTATCTCCAAATTCAATTGGAAATAGGGAATGCATTACTATCAAAGGAAAAGGAATAGTGACAATTGAAAGTTGTTCAGGTACTAAAATATTTGTTAAGTATTTGTTAATTACTTGTGTAGCATCCCTTACCATAGGGTATACACCGGGACGCCCATAGGTCGTTCCGATATATATCATACGATAAGGGTGAACTACGAACAATCACTATTATACCTCACATGGCATCAAATCATAAAGCATCAATACTGAAAACTACTAATTTTTGAAACCATAAATTTTTTTCTCATTTCATATCATTAAGAACAGTAATTACACATCAGTCTGTTTTTCATTGTCTGTACAATACTCTAAAAGAAAACTAATACAAAATGTCTAACTAGGTCATCCCCAAAAGATCCCAGCTGATCGACCTGTGAGTCATGACTTCTCTTACCAACACGATCTACACGGCAAGAAAAGTCTCTCTGGAGCTAGGAGTCTACTCTCTCGGTCCTGAAAAATAATTTGTAATTTTGGGTGAGTTTGGGAACTCAGTAAGTAACCATCATCGATGGTTTACCCAATTCATGCATAGTCAAGTATAACACAGTTATAGCATAATAGCCCATTCAGAATTATCACATGATCACAAGGCGATTTGCCTTTCACTCAATTAAAAACATTCAAGCAAATGCGTATGTGACCCTTTTTCCAATTTATTACGTTGTTGTGACCGAGCACCTAAAAATGTCCCAATAAGGGCACATTAATTGGTGAGCCTGAGGCTCTAAATCACTGTGGACTCAAGGCCCAATTACGTTGAGCTTTAAGCTCTCGGTGGCTGCTCCGGTCACAATTGTCAATTACTGATCATGCCTTGTATGCATGGAATGCATATGTTGAAACAAAGCACGACCAACATCATAATCAATCCCAAATTAACACATTCACACATGTAGTTCACAATTAATCACATATAGCACTTCTATGTCATACTCTCCCAATACATCGGACCTCCTGTCTGGAATCCAGTCATAACAAATGCACAAGCCCTCCATTATTCTCCACAATGTTATAATTGCAAAATAATAAACAAATAATAATTGAGAAACCATCTAGGTTACTCACCAAATAGCTTCCGAGCTAA
>JANZLF010000220.1:34323759-34339543 GCA_026546835.1 Erythroxylum foetidum | reverse complement strand
TTGCTCAGCCTAGAACATACAATTGCTTACTTCACTTTATATCTGCAGTCTCTTTATGTATTGATATGTTCTCTTTACAATTTATATTTATATTGTAAAATATACATAGACATCTTCACCATTCATATGCAAACCATACACAATAATGAAGTATAGTTATTATTACTGTAGTTACTATAGTTATTATTACTCATAATGAAGTAAACTCAATAACTAGCTAGTACTTGGAAGTTGGTCCCTCTACTAGAAGGAAAAAAGCTAGTGGGACGTAATTAGTATTCGCTATATGGATCAATCAATCGGTATAATGCGAGGCTTGTGGTAAAGGGATTCACAAAAAACATATGGCAAGGGCTATTGGGAGATATTCTCACCGGTAGCCAAACTAAATATTGTTATAATTCTATTGTCTCTTGTAACAAACTTAGACTGGCCACTACATCAACTCGACATTAAAAAAACACCTTTCTCTATAGTGACCTTGAAGAAGAAGTGTACATGGACACCCCCACCAAGCTATAGAGTACCTTTGGAGACTATGTATGTATGCAAACTGGAATGGGCTTTATATGGTTTTAAACAATCACCACAGGCGTGGTTTGGTCGATTTAGTGATGTCATGAGAAAATATGGCTACCACAAAAGTAATTCAGACCATACACTCTTCCTAAAGCATTGACAAAAAAAGGCGACTGCTCTATTTGTTTATGTCGATGACATGAATATTGTCACAGGAGATGATGTAGAGGAAATTTCAAGACTTTAAAAGCAATTGTCAATAGAATTTGAAATAAAAGACCTTGGTGGACTCAAATATTTTTTAGGGATAAAGGTGGTAAGATCGCAAAGTGGTACATTTCTCACCTAAAGAAAATATATTGGATTTATTGTCAAAAGTGGGATTATTGGAATGCAAATGAATAGAAACTCTAATAGTTCAAAATCATGGATTTGGGATGTGTTCAGACCAAGTACCATTCAAAAAAGGAAGATACTAAAAGCTGGTGAGTAATCTTATTTATTTATCTTATACTTGCCTAGATATTGCCTATGCTGTGAACACAATAAGCCAGTTAATGGGATACATGGATGTAGCCTAGGAGGGATTACTGTGAATCCAAATCTGAAGTTGAATTAAGAGGAATGGCTAAGGGGTTGTGTGAACTTCTTTGGCTTCAAAGGTTGCTAATAGAGATTAGATTTGGTCCCAGCTATGAAATGAATCTATTCTATGACAACAAGGTGGCCATCGGCATATTTCACAATCCTGTCAACATTATGATACCAAGCACGTGGAAGTGGATAGGCATTTTATAAAATAAAATTTGTAGAAAAACAATATTTGGTTTCCATTCATCAAATCAGATGACCAACTAGCAGATATATGTACCAAGGCAGTGTCTAGTAGGTAATTTTATGACTCACTTGACAAGTTGCACATTCGAGATATCTACGTACCAACTTGGCAAGGAGTGTTGACGTGAGTCGTTAACATTTGTTATTTAGGGAAAAAGACATATTTGTTATTTAGGAAAAACAATAGGCATGTATAAATCCCTTTGACGCCTTAGACATAAGCCCATGCTGGAGTAATCATATTTTGGCATGGAACAATGAAGTGGCTCACTTTGTACCGAAGATGCTAACGTAGTGTCTCCATATATTGCTTCCTAAAATTTGTCTTATAAATGAATAATACAATAGAATAAAGTACGAATGAAAGAAAAAAATATTATTGTCTACAAAAGTATTATCTTACACAATCTGAATTTTAGTTGACATAATAAATGTAAATTTTTATGATTGCTATGGCCTAAAGGAATTATATTGACAAAGAAAGTAGATAAAAAACAACACTAAATAACACCCAATGGAAGCAAGAATTTTAAATGTAAGCACAAATAAAAGGGATACATGAACTTACGAGGAAAACTCCAACATAGGAAAAACCTCGGGCAGTAAGTCAGAAAAATCTTTACTATAAAGGAGTACAAATGCTCTTTTACAAATAGGGTGGCTAAACACTTGTGTTACTAGCCTCCACTAAGTAGTAACTTATTTTCTAAAAGTCACCACTAGACTCCTTATATAGGGGCTAAAGAAAAAAGGCTTTTGTTATGTAGCCAACATGAGAAAAGGATCATATATGTAAGAGACCAAAGACTTAAGGCCTATTTTCACAAATAATGTCAGGTGAAGGCTATCATGCAAAATTGAGGCAAACATAACAATCTCCACCTTACATCAATTTTGATGCAAACAATTAATTCTCCACCTTGAAATGAAATTGAGTAGATTGAATTGTAACCTCCATGTTCAAAATTCATAGCCACCTCCAAATTGAACGATACTCAAGGAACAAGTTTACTAAGTCTAAGCAGTGTTAGAACTTGGATCTAAGAAGAGTCTTTGTCATCATATTAGTAGCATTATCTATCGTACTAATATTCACGACCATAATATCACCTTTTGTAATGACTTCTCGAACAAAATGATATTTGATATCAATGTGTTTAGTGCACTCGTGGAACATGTTATCTTTTGTTAAGAAAATAACACTTTGGCTATCACAATATATCTCTGATCTACGATCATCTTGAGTAAGCTCTGTATTAATACTTCTCAGCCAAATTGCTTCCTTCATTACTTCCGTAATTGCCATATATTCAGCTTTTGTAGTTGAAAGAGCTATTGTAGCTTGCAAATAAGCTTTCCAACTTATAGCACAACCACCAAAAGTAAAAATGTATCCAGATGTGGATCATTGAGTATCAAGATCACTCGCAAAATCTGAATCCACATATCCAACCAATCTTGCTATAGAATTTCCAAATTCAATACAAGTTGTAGACATACCTTTGAGATATCTTCATATCCACTTCATTGCATGCCAATGCTTCTTCCCTGGATTAACCATGTAACAACTTACCATGCTAACGACATGTGCTAAGTTGAGGCATATGCAAACCATTGTGTACATAATGCTCCCAATGGCACTAGCATATGGTGTCTTTTTCATTTTCTCAATTTCTTCATCTAAGATCAGACATTGACGACAACTTGCAGTGTGTAGTAAGAGGTGTAGTAACTAGTTTGGCTTTGCACATACGAAACCACAAAACTTTGTGTACATAACCCTCCTGAGAAAGATAAAGCTCCTTAGCCTTACAATCAAGCCTGATCTCCATACCTAAGACGGTTTTGCTGCACCTAAATCTTTCATTTCAAATTATGCACTTAATTGTGCCTTAATCTTGGTAATTTTTGACTTGCTCCTATTTGCGATGAGTATGTCATCCACATAAAACAGTAAATACAAAAAGGAACCATCGTCAACGGATCTTATGTAAACACAAGAATCATAATTGCTTCTTTTGAAACCAAGATTTAAAATAACATATCAAAACATTTATACCACCGTCGAGGCGATTGCTTGAGACCATACAACAGCTTTTGGAGTTTACAAACATTGTCCTCCTTACCCTTAACCTGAAAACCTTCAGGTTGCAGCATGTAAATTTCTTCTTCTAAATCACCATGTAGGAAGTGTTGTTTTAACATTTAGTCGCTCCAATTCAAGGTCATTAGATGAAACAAGACCAAGAAACAATCGAATGGAGCTATGTTTCATAACGGGTGAATAAATGTCATTAAAATCAACTCTTGGTATTTGACTAAATCCTTTAGCAATAAGTCTAGCTTTATACCTTGGTTCTTCAGTTTTGAGAATTCTATCCTTTTTCTTGAACACCCATTTAACACTTGATTGCTCTTTTACATTTCGTTAATTTTGCTAGAATCCAAGTGTCATTTCCATTTCTTCCTACATATCCACAACCATTTATTAGAATTTAGATAGGTAGTTGCATCCTTATAACTAGTCAGCTCAAAAATAACTTTATGTCTCCTCAATAGTTATAAAAGCAAACCCAACAAAGTCTGCTTCCTCAATCAACGTCTGTCGAGGTACACCTTGATTGAAACAACGGGGATGATTAATAGCAATAGAACAAGATGGCTGAACATTATTCATATTGGCTTATCGCTCCACCTCAACTTGAGTATCTTTAACATCCTAATCATGGCTCTCAACAACATTGGGAATAGTCAACTCCTCCTTTTGATATAGCATAGATGCCTCATCAAACACAACATTTCTTAATGTGAAGACACATTTGATTGATATGGGTTCTAACTTCCCTTCATTTACATGTGCATAAGCTAGACATCTAAATACTTTAACGTCACCATAATTTGTCGGTTTACCTGACCAAACTTCTTCAGGTGTCTTTAAACCGATAAATATATGAGGAGATCTGTTCAACAGAAAACAAGTTGTTGAGACTGCCTCTACTCAAAACTTTTTCCCTAGTCTAGAGTTCGAAAGCATGCACCATGCCCTTTCTAATAAGGTTTTATTCATCCGTTCAACTACGCCATTTTCTTGTGGGTACCTGAAATGGTCAAATGACGCACAATTCCCTAATCCTTACAATACTGATTGAACTCTCCTGAACAGAATTTCAAGCCATTATCTATTCTTAACCGTTTCAATTGCTTCCTGGTTTGCTTCTCAATCATGGTCTTCCATTCCTTGAAAGTAATAAAGGCTTCACTTTTATGATTTAAGAAATATGCCCAAACTTTTCTTGAAAAATCATCAATAAAAGTGACCATGTAATGAGCACCACCAAGAGATGCCTCACGAGATAGCCCAAAGCATCAACATGGATGTAATCAAGAGTTCCTTTAGTATTGTGTTTTGTTGAAGTAATAAAATAAAATTTCTTTTGTTTACCAAATAAGCAATGTTTGCAAAAATCTAGTTTACTAACCTTTTAAACTTCAAGTAGTCCTTGCTTCCTCAATTCGAGAAGGCCTCTCTCACTCACATGGCCTAACCATATGTTCCATAATTTTGTTACTTCTTCATCAAACATAGATGATTCAGCAACTACATACTAGCCTTCAACGGTCTTGCCTTTCAAAATGTAGAGTTTCCATTTCCAATAGCCCTTCATGACTACTAGTGATCCTCTGATGATCTTCAGTGAACCATTCCTTCAAGCGAACTCACTGACAAACTTATTTATTTATATATATTTTCATATCAATAGGATGGGTTTTTGTCACTATAATTGGTCTTTATGGATTTTTTTCATTATTATTTGGATTATTGTGTCTTACATTTAATTTATTATAGGGTACTTAAAGAAATTATAGTTCAAAAGATTAAGTAGTAATCCAAGGAATTAAAATAGCTGGAGAAAAGAAGCATAAGTGCAAGCATCACATGAAAAAAAAACGACAACGTTGAGATAGCAAAGAAGACCAAAACGTGAGTCATGCGTGGTTTGGAAAATAAGGAGAAAACTATAGCGTGCGGAAGAGAAAGGAGAGAAACGTGTGCGAACAGTGAGTGTGGAACACAAACTAGGAAAAAAATTGTCATATCAAGCTATGCAAGGGAGGCGGCATAAGTGGATTGCGTGGTCTGGAAAAAGAAGAAAAAAGGCCTAGTTCCTATGTGGCCAGGGGAAAATAAAAGAAAATGTCAACAAAGAAGAGAGCGATTGGATGAAGGCGTTTTACAGAGAAAAGGGATCCAGGTTTCGGTTCTCTTCCATCATATCCTATGAATTCAAAACCATCATCTTTCACCTTCTATAGCTGACCATCAGAGCTCAATGTATCTAACGTCTTCCATGATTTTTCGTGGTTAATTCATCCTAATCCTCCGATTCAATGGCAATGGCAGGAGCATAGATTTTCATAGGGGAGTTTAAGCTACATTTATCTTCTACCCATTTGATTATTTAGTGATTCCTAGGTCTTAGGATAGCTATTTAATTATTTGGAGTTATGTATGGATTATATCTTTGAATTGGAAGATTTTTATGGTTGAGTTATTGTTTAGCAAACTGATATTATGTTGAATTTGGTTCAATTTCATTACTTTGTTTTGGGTCAAGACTTTGTATTGAGATTTAGTGAATATTTGGTGATTATTCAAGGTGACTTGAATGATTTGATTGTTATATCAATTGCTAGTATTAATTCTATTTTCTTAATTGTTGAGTAAAAATTGAGCATTAGGTTTTAGTATCCTTAGTTCTATTTTTCTATTCTGATGGCAGTTAGTAGATTGAGATTTTGGAAAATATTTTTGTAACAAATTGAGGTGGCTCAGTTGTTGGATTAAAAGCTTGATTATAACTCTTGATTCATTTGTTTTAACTCCAATATCTGTTTGAGTGATGATTGCCTGCGCTATTAAACTGAAGGGTTACGCTTATGATTGTTAATTACTTGTGTTTTTCTTCTTATTACATTCACTCACTACCATTTCATATCACTCATTTTAAATTTAAAATACCAAAATAAGTCCTTTTATGTTTATTCTAATTCATTGCAATTTTTAGTGTTAATTGATCAAATCACACCTCATTCCATAGTTTAGGCTGCATTGCATTTAGTTGAATTTAATTTCATTTTTTTGATTCCTCATAAAGAACGACTCGAGGTTGCACTATATGCAATCCTTGGTTAAATTTTGAAGTAACCCCAAGGCGTCATCAGATTTAAGGTTATTTCACTCACAACCATTATCATCTACGGTGTTTAGAGAGATCAAATTTCTCTTCATATCAAGGACATGCCTTACATTTGATAATATTCTCACTATCTCATCATGCATCTAAACTTTTATACTTCCTATGCCCACAATCATACAGGTGTTGTCATCCCCTATCATTACTACTCCTGGAGCGAGTGGTTCATATGTGTGAAACCAATCTTTGTGAGGAGTCAAATGGAATGAGCAAGCTAAATCCATGTCCATTTGTGACTTCGGTCATTATCAACATGTATCACATGAAGTTCTACACTCTTCTTTGTGGCATCAGCCACTAGAGCAAAGTCATCTTCATGGGTGGCAACACTAGCCTCATCTAATGATTTCTGCTTGTTCTTGCCTCCATTGTCTCCTTTCTAATTCTTTTTCTTCAATTTGAGACAATCATCTTTAACTTGACCTTGCTTCTTACAATAGTTACAGTGGAGATTTTGATGTTTTGACTTGGACCTTGCTTGTGAACTTCTTTCATTGTTCCATTCAATCAATCTACCTCTTGTATATAAACCTTCTCCATGTTCCTCATATTTTGAAGTGTCCATTCTTTCTCTAGCCAACAAGCTAGAACAAAATTCATCCAAGGTAATAGTTTCCTTTCCATAAGGCATAGTGTCATAGAAACTATTATAAGATGGTGGCAAATGATATAACAAAAGCATAGCCAAATCCTCATAATCAGTTTTAACATCAAGGTTTTCTAAATCATTGATAATCTTCTTGAATTCTTCAAGATGTAGTTTAACAGACTTACCTTCTAGTAGTTTATGCGAGGATAACCTAGACTTACATATAAGCGATCTGCTAGATTCTTTGTCATGAGAAGTGATTCAAGCGTTAACTATAGACCGACAATGGTTATCTCCTTACTTACTTTTTGAATAATCTTTATCGACAAGTGCAGCTGAATTTGAGCAAGTGCCTTCAAATTCTTCCACTCCTTCTCTAGGTCTGAACCAAACATCCTTTTCATCCCAAGTAGTGCCTCATCCAAATCAAGACTAATAAGGATTGCTTTCATCTTGATTTACCACATATAAAACTTTGTGCTATATGTGAGTGATGGAATATCTAGCTTTGTCAATGTTGAAGTCATCACTGCTCTGATACCAATTTGTTATGATGGCCACAACCTAAAGGAATTATATCAATAAAGAAGGCATATAGAAAACAACACAAAATAACACTCAACGGAAGCAGGAATTTTAAATGCAACCACAAAGTAAAAGATAAATGCAAGCACAAAGCAAAAGAGACACATGTACATATGAGGAAAACCCTAACACAAAGAAAAACCTTAGGCAGTAAGCCAGAAAAATCTTCACTATGGAGGAGGAGTACAAAAGCTCTTTTACAAATAGGGTAGCTAAACACTTGTATACTAGCCTCCATCAAGTAATAACTTATTTTTTAAAAGCCACCACGAGACTCTTTATAGGAGTTAAAGACAAAAGTCTTATGTTATCTAGCCAATATGGACAAGGACCATATATATATATAAGAGACCAAAGAGAAGGCCTATTTCCACAAACAAAGTGGGGCAAAGGCTAACATACAAAGTTGAGGCAATAACATAAACTTTAGCAGAAATAAAGTTTAGAAGGCTTATAAAAGACCATCTATGTGTATAGAAGCTTCGCATCTTGGTTTACTATCCCTCCTACATGTTCTTGAATGGCGTTCTCATTAACTTTAGGAGAAGCTCCCTTACATTGGCAACTGGTGACAGAGCATAATAACTAATGAAACTTAATTAGAACTATGGAAAACTTCCCTGGTTTAGCAAAAACTCTTAAAAGAGCACAAAAACTATTGACAGGTCAAATTTTGGAAAGTGATCTACCAAGTTGGCCACTTGGTTTTTATAGAATACAATAATTGAAGAAGATGTAATGAAAGTGATGGAACAAGTGTGAACGCTTACGTAGATTAGCAAGGAGACTTGGAAGATTGAGTAAGTCAAGGGAGAAAGAAGGTGTGCCCTCTTCTCTGGTAACCCGCCGCCGGTCATATAGAACGTTCTGCCCGCCACCTCTTGTTCCAGAGTCAAAAAAGTTGTTCTATTGCAGAACGTGTAACGACTTGGACGTGTAGCTTTTCAAAGATTTTAGGACCGCGTGAGACAAAAGATCTTTCATTTATATTCTCTGTACTCGTTCCATCAACTATGGCGTCCTTGTCATTCTTTTTCCTTGTTTTTACAAGTTTAGCAACTGCAATAGCTGCTCAAGAAAGGCAGTTCAATATAAGCCTTGGATCGTCCCTAAAACCAATCACGAACTCCTCATGGTTGTCACCTTCAGGACTGTTTGCTTTTGGCTTTTACCCCCAAGGCAGTGGTTATGCCGTTGGTGTTTTCCTCGCCGGAATTCCCGACAGAACGGTGCTTTGGACTGCCAACAGAGATGATTTGCCCGTAACAAGGGATGTTACCTTGCTCTTCACTCGCGACGGAGGCCTTGTCTTCGTAGCAAATGGTGGACAAATTACCAGCTTCATTTCTGTTTCACAGTCGGCTTCTTCAGCTTCTTTATCTGACTCCGGCAACTTTATGATCTTTAACTCGGATCATCAGGTGATCTGGCAAAGTTTTGATAATCCAACTGATACCCTTTTGCCTACTCAACGTCTCAAAGCAGGGAATGCACTGTATTCTAGTGCTTCTGCGGCTGATCATTCAACAGGAATTTTTAGTCTCCAGATGCAACGAGATGGAAACCTAGTGCAGTATCCCATAAATTCCTACCGAGCTGTGTTTTCTTATTGGGCATCTGGAACTGCAGAAGCAGGAGATAATGTGACACTGAATCTTGATAGCGATGGCCATTTTTACCTGCGCAATTCAACTGGTTTCAACATAAGGGGATTCAGGAAAGGAGGAGTGACCAAAAATGAAGTATTCTACATGGCGAGACTTGAAACTGACGGAATATTCAGGTTGTACTCAAGAAACTTGTCTCTAAATGATGGCTGGTCTGTAGAATGGTCTTCTATAACTGATAAATGTAGACCAAAAGGACTATGTGGTCTTAATGGATACTGTCTTTTGAGCGATCGAGAAGCTGACTGTAGATGTCTTCCAGGATTCACAATGGTGGATCCAGGGAACTGGAATTCTGGCTGTGAGAGAAATTTCTCTGCAGAAAATTGCAGACAAAAAGATGTCACTACCAAATTTACCATGCAGGAATTGCCTAATACTGCTTGGGAAGATGATTTATACTCCACGGTCAGTTCAGTGAGCAAGGATGATTGCAAACAATCTTGCTTGAAGGACTGTAATTGCGAAGCTGCATTTTTTAAAAATGGTGAATGTAGGAAGCAAAAGCTGCCTCTCAGATATGGCAGAAGAGACATGGATGATTCAAACTCAGCTTTCATCAAGGTATGGATGTCCTCCGCAGATGTAGTTGATGAATCTGAGGAACGATGGAGAAAACCTGGAAAGAAAGATGATAATCTAATTGTCATTGCTTCATGTTCTTCATTTGTAGTTCTTGTACTTGCAATCTGCGGGATAATCATATACAGATATCACGTAGGGAGCTATAGCAGAATCTGCAGAAGTGATACAAGTGAATTGTACGGGGAAGTTGTTCCTAAATCTTTCTCGTACGCAGAATTAGAACAAGTTACTGATGGTTTCAGGGAAGAAATTGGGAGAGGTTCATTTGGGATGGTGTACAAAGGGCTAATATCGAAAAACCAGAAGATTGTAGCTGTGAAGAGATTGGGTGGAGTTTTAACTGAAGGGCAACAAGAATTTCAGAATGAGATAAGGACCATTGGGAAAACACATCATCGAAGCTTAGTCCGGCTGCTTGGTTATTGCATGGATGGACCTCATAGACTTTTGGTATATGAGTACATGAGCAATGGATCCTTAGCTGATGTACTATTCCCATCCAAAAATAGGCCTCGTTTCCACGAGAGAATCGAAATCGCGCGAAAAATCGCAAGAGGAATCCTCTATCTGCACGAGGAGTGTGAAACACAGATTATACATTGTGACATTAAGCCTCAAAACATACTAATGGATGAGTATATGTGTCCAAAAATTGCGGATTTCGGGCTAGCAAAGTTGCTGAAGCCGGATCAGACCAATACACTGACTGATGTCCGAGGAACTAGAGGCTATGTAGCACCAGAATGGCATCGTAATCAACCTCTAACAGCTAAAGCAGATGTGTATAGCTTTGGGATTGTGTTGTTGGAGATCATATGTTGCAGAAGACATGTGGACAACAGTTTGCCAGAGGAAGAAGCTGTTCTTGAAGAATGGGTTTACAAGTGTTTCGAGTCTGGAGATTCCAGAAGACTTGTAGTTGAAGAAGAAGAGCAAATTGACATAAGAGAACTAAATCGAATAGTTAAAGTGGGAATATGGTGCACTCTCTATGATCCATCTCTACGACCTTCCATTAAAAAGGTTCTACTGATGCTTGAAGGAACAATAGACATTCCTATTCCTCCACGCCCGACTTCTTTCTTCAGTACCTTATAAGATGGTTGTTTTGAACTCTGCAACTTCTCCTCCATAATTCTGGAATCTGGTGTTGTTAGAAAAATGATTCCACGTTGAGTCAAAAATGGTTCCTATTTTTTCTATTTTCGGTTGGATAATGTTGAAGTATAGCTCAAGTTTAGGAGTCGTGAGTTAGTGCCCTTGGTGGGTAATTCTTTGTTATTAATGTTCTTAGTAATGTTAGTGGATTAGCTAATTTTATGGATGTTTTCTCCTATTTAAAGGATGCTGTTAATAATAAAAGTGTGTTTTTTTATGTTAGTACCCAATAAAGTGAGTTTAGATCGTCTATTTAATAATATGGTGTTTTATTGTATTTAATGAATCTCAATAATTTATTTATATAGATCTTATTTAAGTTTTACGTGAGTTTCATAAAATAAATTACTAAAATTTTATGAGACAAAATAAAATAGGATAATATTTAACGGACAGCTTATCTCCAACAAAGTTTGGTATCCGAGTAATTTCAGTTGTGGTTTTGTGGAGTGGTGATCCCCTGTCCAAATTATCCAGTACCAACCCTGTCCAAGTGGATCTAAGTCATCCACTTATGTGAGACCCACATAAATAGATGACTTAAATCCACTTGGACAGAGTTAGTATTGGGTAACTTGGACAGGAGATTTGGGGTGGGTTTTGTGAGAGAGGCAAAAGAAAAGTTTGCTTGCAAAGTTTTTTGCGCTTTGACTTGTCCCCATCACATGCTTTTTAACTTTTCATCATAATGGCTCGTGCACTAAAAGCAAAAAAGAGTGAGAATGTAGAGTGAAAAGTAAGAAAGAGAGGGTGTTCCCATTCAAAATCTCTACCTTTCTTTGTCTTCCTCCTCCAATAAACACGTGACGTGAGCGAAGAAAAAAGAAGAGAAAGTAACTCTGGATCTGGCAATCATAAGCTTAAACTCCATGTCATTATTATAGTAAGTATTCTACCTTACGTGGAATTCGTTGAAGATAAGAATGCATAAGGATTAAATCCTAGCGACGATAGGATTTAATTGGGATAATGTGCAGATTTTTTGTTTGCGGAGATTTTAGGGCCATCTTTGAAAGCCTATAAGGCAACTGGATTTTCCATTGATCTGTTCCATGTTTGTTTGGCAGCTGCTAATAACGTAAATTTCTGGACTGTTGAGAGTGTGGAAAAGATGATCAGTATATGGTGATTTGACAGCCGTATTTTCAGCAATTTTGTACTATCCCTCAAAAACAAAACCATCAAACCAAACACTTCAATACTCTACCCTGCCCAAAAAGGGGGCAACAGAAAAAAGAAAAGAGAGACTCATTTTCAAGAACTCAATCAAAATGGTATAGCTCTTCACGGGGAAAAGGCAAATTTGTCCTATCTTGCATTTTCATTCTTGTGGGGAACCACCCCTAATGTTGTTTTCTCTTGTTCTTTTTACCTTTTCTGTATGTATGAAGCTAGGCATTGCCTTATCTATGTCTAAGGCTAGCACTACTCATCCTGAAACAGATACTTCCAAGAAGTCAATTCCTGCATTTAGTTTCCCACTAAGAACTGCGTCAATACTTCAATCCTAGAAGACAGCTCCAGAAATAAACAAAAGAAGCCTCATGACACAGTACAAAAATAGACCTTTCATTGTGCCTAATATGAGCTGTACTGATCTAGAGAGAGAAGATGTTGATAGATATGATCATGTACTTTCCAGATGAAATAGTCAATGAAAGAGCAAGGAGTGAGTGCTCTAGTTCTCCAATTCAATGCGTTCAAACACCAGAAGTTCCATTCTTTGAATGGTTTTGGCTTCAAAAACAAAATTGGGTTTTCCTACCTAACCACAAAAACCACATCATTAGGAAAAAACGGGGAAAGAAGCAAGAAAAGCATGACCAACTTCTGAATACATCAATTTGTCACTTAGTGTGATCATTACCTGTAAGTATACAGATGGTGGAACTTTATTTTCCTCCATTTTGGTTGCTAGTCATAAACAAGCTATAGCTAACAATTGCAGAGCCCAAGCCTTATCGTTCACTGAAGAACATAATTTCTGCACTCAGAGGCAACTCATAAGTTGTAGGAAACTATCCAGGTAGTTGACAGATGGGCAAATACTTAGTGATCCAAAATCGTGATGAAGTTGAACCTGATGATCACAATGCAAGAAACTCGATCGACCAGCAAACAGTCAGCAAAGACTTCATCTTCCATTGGGCATTGTAAACCAAAATCAATGCAAAAGGATATCACCGAACCGGCGTGAAAGTGGAAAACGATTGGACAATCAGAAATAACATATTGATTTGCATAAAGCAGAGAAAATCCACATTGTTTAGGAAAAGAGATGATAGCCCAGAACGAAGTTTCCAGTGAAAAATCAATTAAAAGAAGTAGAACACCAATCCCATTTCAGAGAACGGAAAGAAAAACAAAATAGAACAACCTTTAAAATCCAATCAACAGCCTCTCTTCTAAAATTCAGGTCCAAATCCCCACTCCTCAGACGCTTTAGATAATCACCTCTTAATAAATGCTCACTCTATCAATCATTTCCTTTACTCTCTCATCACTCAGGACGGTGAATCCCATCATGGATTTGGATCTAAAACTATAAAAGAAAGGCTCTATTGTGTGAGAATGATTGCCTTGGTCATGCCAAAACTTTTGAATTTTTAATATAGGTAGAGTGTAGAGTCCACTTACAAAAATCGAGTTTGGGTCAACTATTGTCCAAATAACTAGAACTAGTTGTTTGAATAGTTGACCCTTACCATTTAAGCCTTTTAATATTTTTATATTTAGTCAATATAGGACACCCTAACAAGCCATCAAACCAAACAATAGAAAAGGAACATCTTGTGTTATGACCAAGCCCCTACTTGTTGATGAATCTGATACACAGCAAGGCCCAAGAAGAGGTTCTAGAATCAGAATGGCCCCTAGAAAGCTGGAGGAATATAAGCTAAATGTCACATCACCCCTGCTAGTTACGGTTTCTTAGTAGTTTGTTACAGATGCTCCCTATAGCAGAGAATATGCAATTTGTTGTGGTTACACTTAGTGTTATGTCAGAATTAATTTCTCTCCACATCCTCTCCTCTGTTATTCGTCTTCTCATCTTCTTCCTCATGAAAGCCTGACTCTCATTTTGTATTCCTGGAATAATCAATCACAATCCCATTTACCTGCGAGTTATATTGGTTTTACTGTATATTGTTGTTGTTGATCATAACACTGGTGCTTTCATTGTCTTTCTACTCAAATATGGCAGATCAACCACATCAGACCCGATTGAAAACCCTTGATGATAATGTCAAGGCGTTAGCCGATTCCCAAACAGACCTTCGACGCGATTTCGACGTCATGGCATCCTCTGTTGGTGAGCAAAAGCTGTTACTTTAGGAAGTGCTTAGCCGTGTCTCAGCTTTGACCAATCAAAAGCTGCACCACCAAGAGCCTCATTTCGATGGCTCTTCCTCTTCTTCTTCGTTGGCCCGCCATAAGTCAACACCAGTGCAGCTGTCCCGATTTTTTGTGTGAATCCCGAGCGGTGGGTACTGCAGACTGATCGGTATTTTGACTTCTATCAGATTCCCGCCAATGACCGAGTGACCATTTCATCCTTTTACTTTGATGATTCCACAACGGAGTAGTACGATTGGATGCACCATAATCGTCCGTTGAATGGGTGGCCAGCGTTCACAATAGTCGTTTTGCAGTGGTTCCGATCACTGAATTTGGAAGAGCCCGAGGGGCTGTTGGCCAAACTCTAACAGCGATCAACTGTTGTTGACTATAGGTCAAGGTTTGAGTCCATAAAAAATAGGACCATTCATTTACTGGCTCATTTTCTAGTCCACTGTTTTATCTCAGGCCTTAGAGCAAATATTAAACACTCGGTGTTAGTGCATAGGCCTACAACCTTAGCTGAAGAAATGACGTTAGCACAACTCTATGAACAACGGATTTCTCTTGAGAAAGGACTATCCAGGCCCACTTTGGGCAACACTAAGCCCATCTTACCCACACCAAAAAATCAGTTATCCATCACAAACCCTATCCCTAACACTATCAGCTCTTTGACAGCCACCCTCCCTAGTGGTAACAAAATTCCCTTCCACCGTCTGTCACTAGCGGAAGCTGCTCAACGATGTGCGAAAGGGTTATGTTACCATTGCGACGAAAAGTATACCTGGGACTATAAGTGTAAAGCAAAACCCCACTTTCTTCTTCTTGAAGATGATCCCGACCCACCCAAAATTTGCAACCTGAATAGTTCTCCACCACCCAATGGCCCTGACCCGACTCCTGTTTCTGAAGAGATGTCTTCTGCGTGCAATCGGCTATCTCCTACAATGCCTTTTAATATTGGGTCCGTGTTTTGTGTACCGGGACGAATTAGGCCCAGCGTATCCCAAGTTGGCACGCGACCACAACCTTTAAAGGTATTGTCCTCTTTGGTACTCGATAACTTTTCTAAAGTGTTATTATTTTATATTTACTAAAGTAACTCATATAAAGTGTTATTGATTTATATTGCTAATATAACTTATATAAAGTGTTATTAATTTACAAAAATAAGATAACTCATATAAATTGTTATTATTTTATTAATAAAGTAACTCATACATAATGTTATTATAATACACTATTAT
>JANZLF010000220.1:34227075-34237905 GCA_026546835.1 Erythroxylum foetidum | reverse complement strand
TTAATTCCATGACTTTAAAACTACTTTTAACTAAAAACATTTGTAAAATAACCACCATCAAGAAAAAACATAATAAAATTAATACTAAAAATCCTAAAACCACTAAACAGAAATAAAAAACCAAAATCATTAGGTTGCCTCTCAATAAATCAACATTTATTTTTAAATATAAATACAATAACAATTTTACATATAAAAACGAAAATATCATAGCCTATTCACATGTATCGGAGATAGAGGGGAGGGAGGAGAAGTGACTTACCTGTCGGAGACGACGAGGATGAGCCATGACGGCGAGAAGCGGCGGTGAGCGACGAGTGGCGACGTCGTAGGATGAGAGCGTTGGAGGAAGAAAGGAGCAAAGGAAAGAGGAAGAATGGAGAGGAGAAAGTCTGCGCGAGGAGAGGGAGGAAGGAGAAGAGAAGGAAGTTTAATTAAAACCAAAACGATGTCGTTTTCGTTTAAATGAAGAGCGCGTATCCAACGTTTTCACTGACAACTTTACTGATCGAAATGTGTGTCGGTAAATATTCTCCACCAACATTCAGCAACGGAATACTTTTCTGTCGCAACACTTTTATTCGACAACCAATTTCGGTGACGGATATGCATTTTCGGTCGGTAATTTCAACGGTTTTAATATTGTCGGTATTTTTCCGTCGCAATTTAACATTTTCTTGTAGTGTGTCCTTATCTATTGAAAATTTTAAATTTTAATTGAAAAAATATTATATAAAAATTTATTAATTTATATAAATTGACTGATTAATTAATAAATTGTCTATTTTTTATAAATAAGAATTATTAAAATAAATTAAACCAAAAAGTTGGATTATTCAAGATTTTTATAGTTAAATCGGTCAAACTGGTTAAATTTTTTAATCATTGATAAGAACAACTAAAATTCTTACTAAGCAAAATTTTCATATTTCTTAATTAAAATTTCCCATACTACTAACACAAAGTTTAAACAAGTTATTAAATACGAAACTTCTTATTTAGTTATGATCAGGCTCAATTTCAGGCGTCGGGGATACATGTCCAACTTGGATAAATCCTTTTTGATAACTTGACCAATCATATCTCAAATTTAGGGTTTATAAAATTTTGGGATTAGATATTTTGTTTACATTTAGAATTCCATGTAAGGAAAATAAAGAAGAAACAGTACTGAAGAGATTATTTAAACTCTTAAATTATATTTTTAAACCATGTCAAGAATGAGGTGAAAGTATTACATCAATTATAAAGGAATCAACTTTTTACTGCTCAAGACTCCATCATAAGTGATTGAACGAAGACACTAATATAGAAAGATTCAAATAAGTTAAGCACTAATCCAATGTTTTTTTAAATTTTGAACGCTCAGTTTAATAATAAATAAACGAAAAGTTCAGAATTAATAAAATTAAATTCCATTATGAAATAAAAATGTTTCTTTTATATAATTAGTTTCACTCACCTATCCTTCTAATTGCACTTGATTGAATATACATAAAACAATGAGTGTACTGTTAATCTTTGACCAGATGATATATTTGAGTTTAAGATAGTCTAATTTACAAATCAAAGTCTTTATTGAAAAGCAAAGGAAGTCAACTTTGTAGATCCTTCAAACCAAAGGATCTTATAACATGAAGATGGCGTGACATTGAAATGACTCTATTTACATTTTGGCTCTCATATTACCCGGATTGGAATAAATTAGAATACAATTTGGAGATTGTTAGAAATAATTCCTTTTGTATTGCTTATAGATGTTAAAATTTGATATAAGATGGCTTTTGAAACTGCATCAAACGTTACAACATGCATTATAAATTAGCATTAATGACAAAATCTGTGTAATAACTAATGATCGAAGTCTTTTAGACGACTACCAAATTAATGAAATCCAGTAAAAAGAATAATACCTGAATAAAAGATCTTTCTTTCACAATTAATGAATGATAACGTTAATTGACTAATTGTGAATTTAGAGAAACAAATTTAGATCTTAAATACGAAGAGAACTTGGAAATAAGAGCTTGGACTGGACAATATAGGTAGTCCCATGAGCTACGAGACAGGACACTTATCCTAAGAACAAACAAACAACATATGTTAATCGAAACTCGAAAGCAAGAAGCCAATAACATCCCATACAATACATAGTTCAAAACCTAGATAGTCGAGGATGAGACAAAATAAACTTAGTTGTCCCTTTATGTTTCGGAATAGAGGAGCTTATAGACCAATTCCTTGCAACCAGGCAATGCTTTGTCCTTGAAAAATCCCATGGAATTGGCGAAATGAACGTTAGAGATGGCTCCATTGTAACGTGTCAGGATAATTTCAGAACTACTCCTTCCAGGATCGGCCTCGTTACAATCAATCTGAGGACTATCAACAAGTACTGCCTGGCAGATCTGATCTTCGTGGTCATCTTCTACCAAGATGTTGTACAGTCCATCGGAGTTCGTCACTCCTTCAACACTGTATTTAAGCTGCAAGGTGACCCTGTCTTTGCACTCTATTCTCACCCTCGCACCTGTGTATCAGATCAATGAACAACTACATCAAATCAGACTCTAAAACCGATTCAAAGCTAAGATATTGTAAAAAGGTAATTAAGGAGAGTAATTACCAGCTATGTAAGTGGTTTTCTCAGTCTCGAACCCACAACGACAAGTGTCACAGTAGACGGAACCGTGGATATGGAAGGGTCCAGCCATAGCAAGCGCAGGAAGCACGAAGAGGCCAAAAATCAACACCAACTTAGCCATGACTTGAGAGAGAAGTGATTAAGACCAAAAAAAAATTTTGTAAACTGATGAGCAATGATCGAGCGGAACAGCTAATGAAGCGAGAGGTGTGGGCTATATATTTATGGAGTCTTGACCTAGTTGGCAGGCTGATTTGTTAAATATAAGGTTGACATGCACATGCATTAGCGAGGAAGATGATTTGGGATTCACAAAGATAGAGAAATATCGAGCACTTCTTGCGCCATTTTAGACTCTTATATCAATTAATGCTTGTCGGTGGCTTCCACTTGCTTCTGCCTTCTCTTACGGTAAGATATATATTATTTAGTGTTTCATTATTTAGTATTAGATCCAATAAGGTCTGCATTGAACAAGGGGCAAGAACAATCTTATAGTAAAATCTTATAGTAACTCTTAATCCAAGCTCCTCCTTCGAAAAAGAAAGTTTGATTTCTAAAATGCATTGATGATATAACCCTTTTTTTAACTATAACGCTACAAAATGCATTGCTCAGTCTTGTCTCTACTTTCACAGATTCAAGGGTCAGACTCTAAAACACGCGGAATCACACACTCCCCCTAAACTTTGAATTGAAACCTTTAGTTTTAATCCTATACTCAAAATCAAATGGATTCCTGAGGATCTCTTGTCGGACCATCTCTTGTCTCAGCAACAACGAATAACTCACCAACACAACCAATTAGCATCAAACAAGACCAATTTGTTTTTCCATCAAGTATTATATTTGATGAGACCAATTACGCGTTATTGTCTCAACTAATGAAAATGTGAATAGACGCATGCAATAAGGCTAGATATCTCATTGGAGTAGCAAAATAACCTCCACTTAATTAAATATCAAAATTTTGAGATATGAATTATGAAAATTAAAGAGTGAAAAGTTGATTTACTGATTCAACGAGTTCATCGCTGATGCAACGATTTATTTGTTTTTCTACTACCAAAGAAATATGGGAGGTTGTGTCAAAAGCTTTCTATGATGGATCTAACAAAATTTGGCTCTTTGACTTGAATCAAAAATCTTTTTAAAATGTAAACAAGATGGTATTATAAACATAATATAATGAGCTTGTGGTTATTTTTCTAGAAATTGCTCATAGGTCAACTTCTTAAAAAGGGACTATTAAAGGACTAGTCCAATTACTTTCAATAATGGCTAGATTTCGAGATCATATTTTCCTAAGTGGACTTGATTATGAATTTGATCAACTTTGAGGATAGATATTATGCAAAGACCCAAAACTTGACTTGGAAAGCACATATGCATAGGTAAGGAGAGAGTATCAACAAAGACAAATAATAGGAGGTCCTCGCTCAATCCCTAAACACTCAGTGTCGCTGGCTAATTAGACCCGACAAAGATCATCATCTGGTTCAGGAAAGAATCGTAATAATAAATCTAACAATTTTGTGTGTGATTATTGTGCTAAAACAGGTCACTCAAAGCAACGTTGTTATAAAATTATTGACTATCCTGATTAGTGGGACTTTTCAAAAAACCACAAAAAAGGCTAATCCAAAGATTGAATTGGAATCTAAAAAAGAGGAAACATCAATGCTCATGGCAAATATTGTTCATTTAGCTATTGTTGGTAAGGCAAATGTTTTCTCTACAATTTCTTGGAAAAACATCTAAATTGTTGATATATGTGCATCTAACCATATGATTAGAGATTCTAGTTCATTACAATTCATCAGTCCATCCCTTCAATCCATTATTTCCAAAGTCGATGGTAATATGTGCTCCATTGTTGGGCAAAGATATGTTACCTTATCTAATTCTCTTACACTAAATTTAGTCTTAGTCGTGCCATCCTTTGAGTATATCTCTTGTCTATTTGACATATTACTTTAGCTCTAAGATGTACTGTAACTTTTTGACCTTCATTATGTGTTTTTTAGGATATTCTGACCAGAAAGACTCTTCATTATGGTGTTAAATGAGGCAATCTTTACTACTTGGATTTAACGGAGAATGGAGGACAAAAATTCAGTCATACATATCAAACTAATGGTCAAGAAAAGCTTGAGCAGATATCTAGTTATGGCATCGACGACTGGGTTATCTTTCTTTTGGATATCTTAGAATATTAAAGCCAAATCTTTTTTCAAACTTAAATGGCGAAGATTTTTTGTTGTGTTTTTATGAACTTGCAAAAAGCTATCATGTTCCTCACTTTCCTAGTTTAACTAAAAGTTTTGAGCCATTTGTAGTTATACTTTTTGATGTTTAGGGACCTACAAAAATTCCTTCATTATCTAAGGCTAAATATTTTGTTACATTCATTAATGAATGTACACATACGACCTAGATATCGCTACTTACGAAAAAAATGATGTTGGTCAACATGGTGAGCACTCAATATTAGAAACCAATTTAGGTATGGTAAACTAATAATGCAATGGAATTTATGGATGCCACTCTTGGAAATTTTGTCCATCAGCTTGGAATTCAGCATCAGACCTCATGCACTTATACTCCACAACATAATAGCTTAGTGGATAGGATGAAAAAAAAATTATTAGAGGTGGTTCATGTTTCTATCTTTGGAATGAACATGTCACGTTTTTATTAAGGAGAGGTAGTAAAATTTGCAGTTTATCTCATCAATAGATCACCATATTAGGTTTTAGATTTTCAAACTCGTCAATAGAAAATATAATCCTTGCTTTCATTTCCTCGTCTTCGCAACCTTGAACCTAGAGGTTTTGGTTGTACAATGTATGCTCATATCCCCAAGATTTTGAGAACTAAACTTGATCCTTGTGCAAAAAGATGTGTGTTTGTTAAATATTCAAATTTTCAAAAGGGGTATCGATGTTATGATCCTCGAACTCAGAAATTTCATCTAACCTTAGATGCCTCATTTTGGGAGTTAGAACCATATTATTTAGGGGGAGTTTTAGTACCTTCCCTTTAGGTGAAGAACGCTGGTGAAGGGAATATTTTACAAGGCATATTAAGAAATACAGATGAGTGTTTAGAATTGGACGAAGTTATCGATATTCTAGGCAATGCAGATGAATGCTCAGAACCAGAAGAACAGCCTAGTAATGCAGACTTGCCTATTTTAACACCACTAACCAAAAGGTAAAATATCCAAAATAACAAATCTCAAGTAATCTCCAGTCCAATATCTAATAATTCTAGTAATGAGTTTCTTGTTCCTCTTCCGATATACCCACAAAGTTCAAAAAAAAGTGTACCAAAGAAACAATTTGAACTTGATCTCAACTCTAAATTCAAATACCTTATCAACAATTATGATACTACTCAAATTTTGCATTGTTTTCAATCAATTATCTAGTTTTTTGTTCCTCGTAATGTACAGGAAGTTTTGAATGATCCAAAGTGGATAAAGGTATTGAATAAAGAGATGGAACTCTACTTAAGACCTTGTTTCATTACTCAAAGAAAGAAGACGACTGGGTGTAGATAGGTATATATTGTGAAACTTAAGGTTGATGGGAGTATCGACAAGTATCAAACAAGGTTGGTTGGAAAAGGTTATACACAAAAGTAGATTACCATGAGACCTTTGCACCAATAGCCAAACTAGATACAATCTGCATTCTCATCTATATTGCAACAAATCGAGAATGACCCTAAAATAGTTTGATGTTAAGAATGCTTTCCTAAATAGAGATCTAGAATAAGAAGTATATATAAAGCTTCCACTTGGTAAGAAGCTAGGTTCATCAAATAGAAATAAAGCTTGTAGGTTAAAAAAATCATTATAAGGGCTCAAGCAATGATTATTATGCTGAAATAGGTCACTCAAAGCAACGTTATTATAAAATTATTGGTTATCCTGATTAATGGGTCTTTTCAAAAAACCACAAAAAAGGCTACTGGAAAGGCTATGGTGGCAATCCAAAGAATGAAGTGGAATCTAAAAAAGAGGAAACGTCAGTGCCCTTGGCAAATATTGCTTATTTAGGTATTGTGGGTAAGGCTAATATTTTCTTTATAATTTCTAGGAAAAACATCGAAATTATTGATACAGGTGCATCTAACCATATGATTAGAAATTTTAGTTAATTACAATTCATCAATCCATCCCTTCAATCCATTGTTTCCAAAGTCGATGGCAGTATGTGCTCTATTGTTGGGCAAGGATATGTTGCCTTATCTAGTTCTCGTATGACAAATATTGCAGATCATACCTTATTTATAAAATGCAAAGGAGGTAAAGTAACATTTTTAATTGTGTATGTTGATGATATAATATTGATAGGAGATGACTGTGAAGAGATGAAGCTCCAACAAGAACATAGTCACTCAATTTGAAATGAAGGACTTAGGATAACTTAAACACTTCCTATGGATTAAGGTAGTAAAGACATATTAAGGAATTTCTCTTCACAAAGAAAATACATACTTGACCTCTCGATTGAAACTGGAATGCTTGCCTGTAAACTAGGTGAAACAACTATGAAAATGAATCATAAGCTTGGAATTTTCCCAAATCAAATTCCAACAGATATAGGGCACTATCAACAGTTAGTTGGGGGGTTAATTTATCTATTTCATACTAAGTCAGAAATAGCATATGTAGTGAGTGTGTTAGTCAAGTTATGCATTAACCGAGGAAAGAATATATGGATGTAGTATACCGAATCTTGAGGTACTTGAAAGGCTCTCTAGGAAAAGGTTTATTATTCTTAAAGAATAGTGTTTCCAGCAATGAAGAATACACGGATGTGAAATAGGCAGGTGATCAAAAAACTAGAAAATCTACATCTAATTATTTTATTTTTGTTTAAGGAAATCTTGTAACTTGGAAAAGCAAGACATGAAAGTTTGTTGCAAGGTCAAGTGTAGTACCTAAGTTTCAAGGTATGGCTAATGGAATATATGAATTATTTATGGATTAAGTATGTTCTATCATATTTGGGGATTGAGCATACGAAACTTATGAATATTTATTGTGATAATAAGGTTATTACTGAGATTGCTCAAAATCCTTTACAACATGATCATACCAAATTGACAAACATTTCATCAAGGAAAAGATAGATCAAAAAAGTATTTAGTTTTTTAATGTCAAGTTTGAAAGTCAATTTGTTGATGTTCTTACAAAGGTAGTTTCAAAAAGGGCATTTCATAATGTGATTGGCAAGTTGAACATGTTAAATATGTATGCTCCAATTTGAGGGAAGTGTGGAAGTTATCTATTAATTTAGATAATATACTAGGATAAATTTGAGGGGAGTGTGGAAGTAATCTATTAATTTAGACAATATAATAGGAGTTTGTAATTTTTTTTTTCATAAAATAAAGTTTAACTTTTAATCTGGTTTTTAAAGCATTGCTATTATTTAAGTCATATTACGATGATTTTTATCTTATTACCATAGGCAAATTAAGAAACCAAAAAAATCTCATATTAATTTTGCCAGGATATAGAAATTCCTTATAATATAAACTTGATATATTAGAAATATTAAAACTAGTTTTTGTTGAATTTAAGTTCTTTCAGTGTACTAGACATGCCATGACAACGTTTCAAGCTTAGTCATTTATGTATTTTAGTATTAACAGTAAGCCATGGATTATCATGATAATTCCAGTGAATTGGTTCGTGATCCTATTTAGATTTAGGGAAAATGCAAACTAAATTGCATTCAATTATTAACTTTTTTTCTAAATGATAAAGCAATTGAAAAGTTTAAGATATCTTTTCTCAAAAAAAATCTTTAAGATATCAATTCAAATAAAAGTTACAAATTAATTTAGATATAATTTGAAATTAATATGTCAAATTTCAATTAACAACAACAAGACCCACTAGAAATTTCACTGACACACAAAACAAGAAGATCCAATAGAAATTTTAGTTAATAGGCTGTTTCCCATATGTCAAATTTAAACTCAATCATAACATACCTTTTATCCCGAATAATTATAACAATCTAATTTGAAATTAGATTAAAAGAATTAAATCAATTAATTAAATTAAATTATAATTCATATATTTAGAATCCATTTGAGTTTAAGATTAAACTTAGAAATAAGTTGAGTTAGTACAAGGTCAAATTTGAATTATCAATTCAAAATTTGACACAAGTGACAAAGCTTGCTCAAACGATTTAAAATGAGATCATTTTATTTTTATTTTTAAAATAATTTTATTTTTGTTTTAAATTTTTTAAATTTAAAGACCACGTCATTTAAAAAAAATTAATATCATGATCATTTAAAATTAGGTCAGACCAAATTTGTCACCTACCTACTGTGAACCCTACCCACAAAGCTAACTTTTTTTGAAAAATTAAAGTTAATTGTGTTAAAGAAAGTGAAGGACAATAAGTCTATTCGATAGTAACATACTCCTATTACAATGAGTCAGCAATACACAACAATAAGGAGACAAAAATCAACACATTAGATTCCTAAAAGAGACCAACGACATCGTATTTCCCACTAAAGAAGTTGGACAACGTCGTATGAAGTAGTGGCCAAGTAAAACGACATCAAACCAAGGTATAGTACAAAAGGACTTAAGGACCCCATCCTTCCTTTAGATCATTTCGAGAACATTTCAAATTAGGGTTGAGATCCTTAAGCGATCGTGATCTGTAGAGATTTAGTTGTATTGTGTAACTAATTTTGTAATTAGTTAGAGCTTAGTTTTAAGTTTAGTAGTTGTATAAATACTTAAACTTTTGTACAGTGTTTTAAGTGTGTGAAATAAAATCATTTTCAGTCTTTCTCAACATGGTATCAGAGCCCTAATCGGGTCTCTTTCGATCTCATTTATCAGAGCCCTAATCGGATCTCTTCCGATTTTGATAGTTGTTTCATCCAATCTTGATTCTTATCTCCTCATTTCTTCATTTTTGATTCCTTTGTTCTATTCATTCTTTTCACGATCCCTAATTTTTTTTTCAAATCCCTAATTTCTTCATGGCTCTCACTGATTCCGCTTCTTCTGCTGCTTTTCCCACCATTGATTTCACGAATCCTCTTTACCTTCATCCCTCTGACACTCCAAGCACCGTTCTCGTTTCACATCAGCTCACTGGCCCCGAAAACTATTGTGTTTGGAGTCGTTCGATGAGGATCGCTCTCTTGGCAAAGAATAAACTAGGATTTGTTGACGGCACGTTTCCTTGCTCCGATCTACCTACAGAGCTTCATGGTCACTGGGCTCGCTGTAATGCTCTTGTTTTATCTTGGATTATCAATACTGTCAGTTTTCAGCTTTCTGCTGGCATCGTCTTTGCTTCCAATGCTGCAACTGTCTGGAAGGATTTAAAGGAAAGATTTGATAAGGTTGATGGATCTCGGATCTATCACCTTCATCGCGCTATTGCGACTCAAGCTCAAGGAACTTCAACTGTTTCTGCTTATTTTTCTAATCTCAGATTGCTTTGGGATGAGTATGATGTACTTGTACCACTTTCTTCATGTGTTTGTGAACAGGCTCAACAGTACACTCAACACTCGATGCAGCAACGATTATTTCAATTTCTCATGGGACTGAATGATTCGTATGCAAATGTTCGCAGCCAAGTCCTTCTTATGTCTCCTCTGCCATCAGTTAATCATGCCTATTCGATGATTTTAAAGGATGAATCTCAACGTCAGCTTGCAAGTAGTGTGGATCTCCCTTCAGACCCAACTGCTCTCTATTCATCCTCTTCATCTATATCATCTAAGAAGAAGTATACTGGCATTTGTGATCATTGTAAAATGAAGGGGCATAATATTGAATCATGTTATAGACTTATCGGTTTTCCAGCTGATTTCAAATTCACTAAGAAGAAAAGGCCTGTTGCAAACAATGTCACTCTATCTGAGGAATTCACTGAGGATGATCCACCAGTATAGCCTCCTGCTCAGGTTCAACAGTTTTCATCTTCCTCTGTTCACGCTGCTCCAATGTTTACTGCTGAGCAATATCAACAGATTCTTAATCTCTTGAACAAGGATACTACAATCACTGCTACAGCTCATATGGCAGGTACATCCCCTTCCTCAAGACCAGTTCACTGGATCCTTGACACAGGGGCCTCTAACCATATGACCTTTGATTTTAATTGCCTTAATTCTCC
>JANZLF010000220.1:34185925-34196999 GCA_026546835.1 Erythroxylum foetidum | reverse complement strand
TGTAGCCAAGTGAGGGCGTTGAGGGGTGTAAGTCTCCGATAACTGGAACAGCTACGTAGTGATACACACTTCCAATCATACTTTGATTAGTCGATGTTTTCAACTAGTGAGTAGTTTAGATGAGAAGCGTTAATCTAGTGAGGATTAACCTAGAAAAAGGTGAATAAATCTTTACCCGTTGGATAAAGATTGGAGTTTTACTCACTAGATAATAAGATTAAATCATTACTCATTGGATAAAGATGACGAGTAAAAGTGTGTGAGTAAAGTAGGGTTCTTAAGAAACGTGAGCAGTAAGTCCCGTGTTAAGCCGAAGGACAGGCGTTGAAGGGGTGTAAGTCTCCAATAACTGGAACAGCTACGTAGTGATACACACTTCTAATCCAACTATGGTTAGTCGATGCCTTCAACCAATATGGTGGTTTAGAATAGGAGTTAGCTGGGAGGGGTAACTAGAAAAAGGTCATAGTTTCCCTATGTCGCCCTATAAAGGACTATAGGGTCATCTAAGTGGTATCAAAGCCAGAACAAAACAAAGGCCAGGAAGATTTTCCATACCACAAGTGGTGTCTTTGTCTAGTTTGTGGTCAGATAGAGTCGGTCCAACCGAATAAACCTTCGTACCCCTTGGAGTTTTCTACTCCTCGCTTAGTATTCCACTACTACTTGTGGTTTACTTGGAAACATAACAACCTTCACATTTTTGGCCGGGGGGAACATTTTGATTCAGGTTAGAAAGGGAGTAAGAAGAGAGTCTCATAAGAGTTGCGGAAACTTCTCCAGATCCAGCTTATTTATCTTCTAGTTTGTCTTTAGCTAGTTTGCCTAATAGTTTGAAGCGTGTATTATCAAACAAAATATAAAATCTTGTTGAAATTACTTATGTACCTATAGAAAATCGTGTTTGTGAGTCCTCTTTATCATTGTTAAGTCCATACAGTATATATTCTCGTGACCATTCTTGGACGAGAAGTATTAGAAGTGTGTTATCTACTTCTAGACCTCGTGTGAAAGAAATCATCCAAAGTTCCAGACTGGAACAGTGTGATCTCAGGTCTACAACAGCAGACAGTACGTAAAGCTTGAAATTCCTAAGGAACTGATCGCCTTATGGAGGGAGTAAAACCATACATATCTTCATGTTGGAGCTATACGACTTGTTCTTACCTTACATGGAAGAAAAGGTATTCCTACAACAGCTAGGATATCCCTTCTAGACACTACTTACACAACGTACCAGAATGCCCTTATTGGTACCTTGCTAACTACTCTTGATAAAGGAAGTGTAATCTTGACCATAACACCTGATTTCAACATCAGGTTGGATGATCCTACTTTGTCTAAACGTCTACAAGTTCAGATCCAGATCACTGGAGCAGATCAAGATCCTACAGCCATCATGGCTACTCTACATCACCAGATGATCTATCATTTGCAGAATCATGCGTTGAATTTAAACTTTCCCAACTCTACTTCAGATGTTCTTTACATGGTTACTGATGTTGCAAACAATCAGACAACAATCATTCAGATTCGGAAGCAATTACCTACACAAGAGCTTGAAAAGTTGACGCCTACAGAATGGACTACTAACTACTAGATGGTATTCCATGCGCCTTATCGACAGTCTTTTCATACAACGGCTCCTCCGGTTCTGAAGACACTGAGAGATGACTCAATCAAATCCATTTATACCAGACCTAGCGACGACATGCCTAGTCCATCAACATCAGGGTCTATCCTGATGATTCAGCCCACTGGATAGCCATATCTATCAGATCCATCATCTAGGACTACAAGCCTTAAGATCCAGCCCGTATTTTCACATACGGAAGGTAAAGAAGGTCTTCCTATCCATTATTTCAAATCCAATGGAGACCTAGAAGTAATGATGAATCACAGAGGGTTATCTTCAACCCATATATCAAAGCGTCAAGAATTACTTCTCAAGGAACAACAATGTCTAATCTATCTTATGAAGTCCTTAACTAGTAGACATCCAATGCAGTAGCATAGAACAGAGTTTTGAGAAGGATTGGTTCCAAGCTGGATGTAATAAGTCAACAAAATACTACTACTCATCACGAAGTTGATTCTGTTGTGGAACAGATACAAAAGATGTATAGGTCTTATAAAGCCCAGATTCAGCACCTTGATGTTGAAATCCATCAATACATCTCAACTCAATATATGGGGCCAAAATTCGACTCCAAAGTTCGAAAGATACAGGAGATTCAAAGGACTATCAGACAAATGGAAGCAGACATGTATGCTTCTCAATCACAACATATATATGGCTCATCCTTTTCGGATTTTCCAAATACTCAACCATCATATCCCTCACCTATGTATCAACGGTATCCAGAAGAAGGTGACTATTCAAAGGTATTCAAGTTCAACTACCACCCTTTTATTAGACAGTATGTACATCCTCAGATAACTCATGAGAAATCTCGACGATCAAAGCCAAAGCCAACATCTGATCTTATGCCTAAACCTTGAGTTTCTGAGCAATCTTCAAAGGTTCCAGAAGCATCATCTTCTTATACACCCTTTGAACCAGAAGAACAGTGGAGAAAGTCCTTAAGGATTCGAACTCCTCCAGAATCTCCACCACCAGTACAACCTTCCACCTCTACTCTTGGGAAGGATAAAGCTAAGCATGCAGAGTACATAGCTACTATGACGTCTAAACCTCTTACAGATAATTCCAATTCTCTTTCAGAGAAAACTAATGTGGAAAGCAATACATCTTAAGTCTCTGTTCAGATGAGCAGTCTTTCATCTCTTCAAAAGGACAACAAGCATCAGAGTCATCATATGAACCAGTCTCTTCACCAACGACTGATGATTCAGCTAATTTTGCTAATCTTTCAGAATTATCTAATGTTCTGATGACAATGCCTAAGAACCAGAAATCAGTGAAGCTGAATCCACAGGTACTGAACCTTTCAAACCTGAATTAGCACCTCAAGCAACTAGTGTAACTAGCGTAGCACAACAGCCGCAAACAACCAAAACCTACTTCAGGACCTTGGTTTACTTTTGAAGATCTATCTTCAAAGAAATGGCAAGATAGACTTCATGAGTTTGGTGCATTGATTGATTTACAAATGACCAGACCTAATCATCGTCTCTCAGATATTTTGTTTGAATTTACATTCAGATTTACTGGTACTTTGCGAGAATGGTGGCAAAGTATTAGTGAATATCAACATCTTCAGTATATACAAGTTACAACTGCTGGAGCACTACTTCATAATTCACAAAGAATTTATTGGTGACTTCCAGTTGATTGGCAAGCAGATCCGTCAGGAATATTTCAAAATGAAATGTTGTTTTCTTGATAAGAGTAATCTTCAAAAGCATTTTAAGCGCATGACGGAAAGATATTTATCTTCTGAATAGATGGAATGATTTCAACCTTTGTTATACTTTTATCTCATCCCTTCCAGATGAAATACAGCCAGAACTTCAACGGACCATAGCTTCTCTATAAAGAGAAATATCTACAATCTCTCTTGAAAAAATCTACCAACTTGCTATAGCTTCTCTTGATAAATTATGTGATCAACGTACTTTGTTCCAGAATATCCTTAAAGGAGGTCTAGTTTTGAAACAAGCTTGCAAGAACCCATATCTCCAGATCAAGTGTAAAGATAAACAGACTTGTAAGTTCCATAGCAGCAAGAAAGCTCATCAATCTCAAGTCTACTATGAAAGGAGAAAGTTCTACAGAAAGAAATAAGGGATGAAGCCTTGGAAGCAAAACTTCAAAAAGAAGACCATTAGTAGAAAACGACATGAGGTTCTTCAAAAAATCATCACATCGACAGAAGCAGAAGCCTCGATGTTTTGTCTATGGAAGCTTAGAACACTTCACGAATAACTGTCCTAAGGCAACCAGGAAAGATGTCAAGTTCCTGGAAAAACTTGAAAAACTTATGCCTATTCATCCTCAGAGTCACATTGAGGAATTACTAGAAAAACAATCTAGTGAGGACAGTGACTAAATTTGTTGTCTTTGTGTCAACAGATGAAGAAGAATCGTCACAATCATCTGCCTCTACAAGTGATGATTCACTATACATGTTACAGCAGACATGTATGAAGATTGATCATACTCCAGTTCAATGACCTTATGTTTAGATCCAGATTTTTCAATAAGATAAATATGATCGACTCATTAAAGCTATTGGGTTTATGGATACTGGTTCTAGTAGTATGATCATGAAGCCCAATATCCTACCGGCTGAAGCATGGACTTCTCATGAAGAATATTTTACAGCAGCTGATGGGAATTCTTTCAAAATTAGGTTAAGAACAAGAAGCAGAATTGACATTCTCTTCTTTCCTCAATGTACAATTTGGACTAAAGTACTTGGAAGCAATCTACCAGGCCCAGATCTTCTTATTGGAATGGATTTTTACTGTAAAGCCAAACATCTACAGATTCTACCCACAGGCCTCAGGTATCGAAACCTTTTGAGTCCATACACTGATTTTAAAAACATGTTTGTTACACTGGACTTTGAGATAAATTGTTGAGCTACTGTCCAGAGTCTCATGCACAATTAACTCATCCAAATCCTCTGTGGTAAAACTCAGACTTTTTCATAAGTCTACCATTTCAAAAGAATGAGGATATAAATCCTACGAAAGCCACACATCCAGGAATGAATCCTGATGACTTGAAGCTTGCACAAGATGAGTGTGCCGTATTATTGCAGTCAGGATTGATCGAGCTCACAAAGTCGGATTGGGCTTGCCAAGCATTCTATGTCAATAAATGTTCAAAGCAGAAACATGGAAAAAAAAGTCTAGTAATAGACTATAAGCCTCTGAATGCATTCCTGCAAGATGATAAGTTTCCTCTTCCCAAAATTAGTACACAGGTACTATTTCTTAAGGACGCTGTTATCTTCTCAAAATTTGATCTTAAAGCAGGTTTTTGGCAATTAGGTATTCACCCTGAAGAACACTACAAGATTGCATTTTGCATTCCCAATGCTTAGTACCAATGGACTGTGATGCCCTTTGGATTCAAAGTCGCTCTATCATTATTTCAAAAATTCATTACAAAAATCTATGAGCCTATCCTCAACAGTGCCTTGATCTACATCAACGATATTCTACTGTTCTCAAAGACCCATGAGGAACATCAAGCCCTTCTTCAGAAATTTTTGGACCTTACATAATAGTATGGTATAATGCTTTCGGCCTTGAAAAGCACTATTAGTACAACAGAAATTGAATTTCTTAGAATTCAATTTAAGGATGGATTCTATCAACTAGACCCACATATTGCAAAAGAACTATTGCAATTTTCTGATAAAAACCCCACTATAAACAGATTCAACAATTCCTTAGAATTGTCAACTATATCAGAGATTTCATACCACATGTGGCAGCCTTCACATCAAGCTTATCTAAGTTCTTACACAAGAATCCAGCAGCATGGGGAAAAGAAAAGACTACAACTGTCAACCATCTCAAGAATCTTTGTCAAAATCTTTCACCATTGAAACTTTCTGATCACAGACTATCTCTCTCTTCGACAGATGTTAGTCTCAGTAAGATAGGAACGGCTAACCTATTGACACAAATCCAACAACATCCACTATGGGCACTAGATACTTTTTCTACTATAAGTATCCTTCTTCTTTTCAGAAAAATCACAAAAAGATTTGCATTACTTCTTTTGCTTTTCAGTAATTTGGTAAAATGGATAGCAACATTCTTTTTATTCTTACAAAGAAAGCTTTTCCTCCTTTTACTAGGCCTCCTCATAGTGTTTCTGAAGTTGCCTCACTTGCTCATAGTAGTTTGTTCTATTACTTGCATCTTTTTCTGCAAGAACATAATTATACTGAAAATCCTGTTATATTCAATATCAAAGCACCATACCAAATTGTGATTCTACTATAAAAGCCTTTATCCGAAAACAAGTTATGGTATCTTTAGGCATTATTTGCTTTATATACATGTGCTTTTACAGTTTCTTCTCTTCAATTGTATCAACATCTCTGTAATCCAAACAATGGCAGCTCTTTATTATGGACATTCCTAGAATGGTTCCAACCTTTAATCCAATGGAAGCAGCAATTTAGTGTTATCATTAAACGACATCATCTTTGGTCAGCTGCAGCACGACGACAAAACACACTACGCTTTTTCATCATACATCGTCCTTACAGAGAAACATCTACTGGAGTTCTTTACACTGAACAACGTGTCCAATTTTGGCATACAACCCTATATTGGCCTCAACACAAAGAGAATGTGTTAACCTCTTTAAGAAATTTACTTAAGGAGCTTAATCACTTTCTAAACCATCCGGTATTGACTACGTCTATTGGACCACATATTGGAGAGTTTATGCCTTGTGAACCAGAAGCACCAGAAGTCAATATTCTTAGTTCCAATAGTCCTGAATATACTGATTCAGGAGAAGACGAATAAACAAATATCTCACAGATTGCAGGACCTTCTCAACCATCCAATTTGGTTTTCCAAGATGCTCAAAATCCTAATGAAGACATTCCTAGCATTAATGAAGACCAGTTAGATCAATTCCTGCATGAGCTACACATGGCAGAGCTCTGTCACAACAAAAAGAAACGACCTCATCATGCTGATTCTAACGACTCAAGTGATCCAAACTCCCCATCGAATCTCCAAAATTGGTAATCTCCTAATCGCCATCATTAATTTTGGATACTTTGGATTCATTATTGTGAGATACAGACAGAAGACTAACTTTATACCTGTAAAGTAAGAACGAGACAACTGACATGATAAAAGATGGGTTCCACACATCACCTTCAAAAACTATTGAAGATTCCATCTTATCATCTTCCTGTTCACCTTTTGTAAAGTAGTACTGTTTACTACTGTATGCTTTAGGACTTTGTGTTAAAGTAGTTTACTTTTTTAAAGTTAAGTGAATTATTATCTTTACTTTTGTAAAGTAGATTCCTTAAAGATAAGGTTAGGTTTGCTTTTGTTAAAGCGTTCATTATTATGTCTCTAGGATAGTTTACATTCCTATCCCTCGCTTCGCTTATAAAAGCAGGGTTCGTCTTAGTTCGTAATCAAGCTTTTACATTTAAAAGTTATGAACATATCAAAAATGGAGAAGTTAGTTTTTCTCTAAATCTCTTCTCTTCTCTGAAACCTTTAAACCCTGAAATCATATCTCCTCCGGTGCTTAGGATTGTAGGATGAGTATGCTATACACTCACCTTGTATAAGGATTTTATGTAACAGAAAATATATGACAGTTTAGAAGAACTGTTGCTTCTAAATTTCCACTGCCTTGTTGTCAGAAGCATTAACATGGAATGATGAGTAAGAATGTGTGAGTAAAGTAGGGTTTCTAAGAGACGTGAGCAATAAGTCCCGTGTTAAGCCGAAGGACAGACATTGAAGGGGTGTAATATTTGGATAATGTTTCACCGTTACCTCGTAAGGCCTTAAGGGGTTGGCTTGGTTGATAGAATCCATCCTTAAATTGCATTCCAAGAAATTCAATTTATGTTGTACCAATATTGTTTTTCGAGGCCGAAAGCATTATACCATACTGTTGTGTAAGGTCCAAAATTTTTTGAAGAAGGGCTTGATGTTCCTTATGGGTCTTTGAGAATAGTGTAATATCGTCGATGATCGGCAATGTTGAGGATAGGCTTATAGATTTTTGTCATGGACTTTTGAAAGAGTGATGGAGCGACTTTGAGTCCAAAGGGCATCATAGTCCATTGGTACTGGGCATTGTGAATACAAAATGCAATTTTGTAATGTTTTTCAAGGTGAATACCTAATTGCCAAAAACCTGCTTTAAGATCAAACTTGGATAAGATAACAACTTCTTTAAGAAATAGTACTTGTGTACTAATTTGGGGAAGAGGAAACTTATCATCTTATAGAAATGCATTCAGAGGCTTATAGTCTATTACTAGACGTTTTTCCACTTTTATGCTCTGAACGTTTATTGACATAAAACATTTAGCAAGCCCAAACCGAATTTGGGGGCTTGATCAATCTTTGCTGCAATAATATGACACACTCATCTTACGCAAGTTTTAAGTCATCAGGCTTCATTCCTGGATGTGTGGCTTTCGTAGGATTGACATCCTCATTCTTTTTAAATGGTAAACTTATGAAAAAGTTTGAGTTTTTCCACAAAGGATTTGGATGAGTAAACTATGCATGAGACTCTAGACAGTAGCTCAACTGTTTATCTCGAAGTCCAGTGTAACATGTAGGAACCTGTTTAAGTTCAAACACGTTTTTAAGATCAGTGTATGGACTTAAAAGGTTTCGATACCTAAGGCCTGTGGGTAGGATCTGTAGATGTTTGGATTTACAGTAAACGACTATTCCAATAAGAAGATCTGGGTCTGGTAGATTGCTTCCAAGTACTTTAATCCAAACTGTACACTGAGGAAAGAATCGAATGCACATTCTGCTTCTTGTTCTTAACCCAATTTTGAAAGAATTACCATTAGCTGCAATAAAATATTCTTCATGAGAAGTCCATGCTTCAACTGGTAAGATATTGGGCTTCATGATCGTACAATTAGAACTAGTATCCATAAACCCAATAGCTTTAATGGGTCGATCATATTTATCTTGCTGAAAAATCAGGATTTGGACATAAGGTCGTTGAACTGGAGTACGATCAATCTTCATACATGTCTGTTGTAACATGTTGGACCCCACATCCCACTCGTAGGTCTGTTAATATAGATTAGTTATTACTCACTAAGCTACATGCTTAGCACAGTGGATTTGTCCCGTGTAGGTTCGGAGCTAGGAGATTAAAGACTGGGACAAGTCAATCGCAGTGGCCAGAAGCGTCTGAGTTTTATGTTGTGCGAAAATGTATTTTGTTTGATTTGTTTGGGCCTGTAAATATTCTTTGGATTTGTTTCTGAAATTATGAGATGTATTATATATGTGTTATGTTTAGTTTTTCAAAATGCATGTGTGAAATGTTTTGAGTTGTTTGTCCTGTCTTGGGTGACATCCATGTATCCTCCTAGGGGGTATTTGGGTGTTACATAACATGTATAGTGAATCATCACTTGTAGAGGCAGATGATTGTGACGATTCTTCTTTATCTGTTGACACAGAGATAGCAAACTATGTGTCACTGTCCTCACTAGATTGTTCTTCTAGTAATTCCTTAATGCGACTCTGAGGATGAATAGGTATAAGTTTTTCAAGTTTCTCCAAGAACTTGACTTGTTTCTTGGTTGCCTTAGGATAGTTATTCGCGGAGTGTTCTAAGCTTCCACAGATAAATCGAGGCTTTTGCTTCTGTCGATGTGATAACTTTTTGAAGAACCTCATAAATCTACGTTTTCTACTTATATTCTTCTTCTTGAAGTTTTGCTTCCAAGACTTCATGCCTTCTTTCTTTCTGTGGAACTTTCTCCTTTCATAGTAGACTTGAGATTGATGAGCTTTCTTGCTGCTATGACACTTACAAGTTTATTTATCTTTACACTTGATCTGGAGATATGGCTTTTTGCAAGATTGTTTCAGAATTGGACCTCCTTTAAGGATATTCTTGAACAAAGTATGTTGATCACATAATTTTTTAAGAGAAGCTATAGCAAGTTGGTAGATTTCTCCGAGAGAGATTGTAGACATTTGTCTTTGTAGAGAAAGTATGGTTCGTTGAAGTTCTGGCTGTATTTCATCTAGAAGGGGTGAGATAAAAGTATAACAAAGGTTGACATCATTCCATTCATTCAGAAGATAATACATTTCCATCATGCGCTTAAAATGCTTTTGAAGATCACGCTTATCAAGAGAACAACATTTCATCTTGAAATATTCCTGACGGATCTGCTTGTCAATCAATTGGAAGTCACCAATAAATTCTTTGTAAATTATGCCAAGTAGTGCTCCAGTAGTTGTAACTTGTATATACTAAAGACGTTGACATTCACTAACACTTTGTCACCATTCTCTCAAAGTACCAGTAAATCTGGATGTAAATTCAGACAAAATATCCAAGAGAGGATGATTAGGTCTGTACATTTGTAAATCAATCCATGCACCAAACTCATGAAGTCTATCTCGTCATTTCTTTGGGGGTAGATCATCAAAAGTAAACCAAGGTCCTGAAGTAGGCTTGGTTGTCTGCGGCTGTTGTGCTACGCTAGCTGCACTAGCTGCTTGAGGTGTTGGTTCAGGTCTGAAAGGTTCAATACCTGTGGATTCAGCTTGATTGATTTATGGTTCTTTAGTATATTAAGGCATTGTCAGCAGAACATTAGATAATTCTGAAAGATCAGCAACTAGATGGTGTTACAGAGATTTCAGATGTATTACTTTCCGTATTAGTATTCTCTGAAAGAGAACTGGAATTATTTGCAAGAGGTTTAGATGCTAGAGTAGCTATGTACTCTACATGCTTAGCTTTGTCCTTCCCAATAACAGAGATGGAAGGTTGTACTGGTGGTGGAGATTCTAGAGAAGTTTGAATCCTTAAGGGCTTTCTCCACTGTTCTTCTGGTTCAAAAGGTGTATAAGAAGATGATGCTTTTGGAACCTTTGAAGATTGTTCAGAAACTCGAGGTTTAGGCATACGATCAGATGTTGGTTTTGGCTTCGATCATCGAGATTTCTGATGAGTTGTCTGAGGATGTACATATTGTCTAATCAAAGGGTAGTTGAACTTGAATACCTTTGAATAGTCAGCTTCTTCTGGATACCGTTGATACATAGGTGAGGGATATGATGGCTAAGAATTTGGAAAATCCAAAAAAGATGAACCATATATTTGCTGTGATTGACAAGCATGCATGTCTAGTCCCATTTATTGGGCTGAGATGTATTGATGGATTTCAACATCAAGGTGCTAAATCTGGGCTTTGTAAGACCTATACACCTTTTGTATCTGTTCCGCAACAGAATCAACTTTGTGATGAGTAGTTGTATTTTATTGAATAATTCCATCCAGCTTGGAATCAATGTTAGATCCTGAATTATTTTTATGATGTCATTAAGTATGAATTTCGATAATTATGTGTCTATGGCTTAATTGAGTTTAAGATGATTA
>JANZLF010000220.1:34142567-34155237 GCA_026546835.1 Erythroxylum foetidum | reverse complement strand
AAAATCAACTGATTGATTAATAAAATGATCGATTTCAAATAATAAAAATTATTAAAATAAATCGAACAAAAAAATTATAAATCAAACTAAAAAATTTATCAGTTAAAATTTAAACGGACTAAACTAATTTAATTTTTTAATCATTTATCAATATAGCAGTCGTTGTAATCTTATCATGGTAATGAGGTCACAATACCCGTTATCATTACGCAATCATTTAGAACCCATTGAACCCTAATCGTATTCTTGCAAATTGATCGAAATCAAGTCAAAAAAAACATCGCCATTATCGATATAGTTTACGTGTTTTGACTAATTAAGAATACAAACTTCTTGAGCAGGACCACATGTAAGACAATACAGTGATTTAAGATTTAGTGTTCTTCACTATTAAATAAGCGAGAACAGCTAGGAAAGTCCCAAGAAAATAGAAATACATGGTTGTCAATTCCCTGCCAAAATTACGTTCAACGTGACTCGAGCTTGAAAGAATATAAAAATTCCAAACAAAGCAGAAACCTGATTAAGAATCACTCTTCTTCATCATGCTTATAAATCAAGCTCAGAATGCAACCAAAGGACTGTTTTTTCTTCATCTCTCTCTGATCTCTTCCTCTTATACAAAAATGGAGATGTCCCTGCAATTGAATTGCAATGTGGCAAAAATGGGTCCAAGAGTAAGGTCAAGGCAAGAAGCTCTCAAAAACCTTTATTGTAGGGCTCATCATCATGTGGTAATGCTCGAGAAGAAGACAAATTTCTATGAAGTTCTTTCTCTAAGGTCCAGGAGTGTAGGGTTTGATGAGATAAAGAAGGCATATAAAAGCATGGCACTGCTCTACCACCCTGATGTGTGCCCTCCTTCGTTGAAGGAAGAGTCCACCAAGCGGTTCGTCGAGGTTCGAGAGGCTTATGAAACATTGTCCGATCCGGTTTCACGTCGAATTTACGATGATTATATGTTGGAATGGGATAGATATAAGAAAAATGTGTTCCCAAAAGCTGTGTGGGAGAAGCAACTTGAAGGACTGAGAAGACGATCTCATCAGCGATCAGTGAGGAAGGTGTAAATGGCGGCCGGCTTTGACTATATACCATTATTGTTATTATCATTGTACGCTCTTCTTCCCATTCGTTAATTGTTTGTGAGGTTGCATAGTAGACCGGCATCCACTTTTCACCTTTTTTTAATGTGAATCTTATACACTAAAAATCGAGTGTAGGAGCTTGAATGTATGATGTATCAAAGAACATGTGAGATGAGATATTTCAATCATTTTACAGAGCCTTTTCAATTGATTTGGAATCGCTTAGGTTCGTGTGCAAACTTCATCTATATCCATTCTCAATCCGATACTTCTGGTAATGAAAAGTGTGCAATTGAGGAACTCGACCCTGGCGAATTCATGATCATGGAGCTCTTTAATGACACTTAAGAGGGTTTATGGATTTGAGTATTGGTTTTACAATTTAATAAAAATTTTGACTGATTTTAAATTGATTTATGAAAAAAGTAATGTAAATTTAAATTATTTTTAATCAAATAAATAAAAAGTAACGAATTTATAGTGTGTTCAATAAATAGATTTTCCGCTGATCTCAATCATATAATTAAGAATAAAGTAAAAAATGACTCATTTAAGCAATCAATTTAAGGTTTTTGACAACTTCAACCTTTGTCATGTTTCTAGGTCAACACGGGGATTAACTAAGTTTTAAGTCAAATTATAGCTGGTTAACAAATCAGGTCTCTACGCTAATTTGGATGGATACTTCTGGGCGGCCATGGTCATATGGTATGTTGATCAACAGAAAAAAAAATCATAATAACATTTATGTTTCCAATGAATCTCTGTAAATGTTATTGCTTCAAATTTTCTTTACCCTTTTTTCCAGTGTCTTCTGTTCCAACAATATTTCACCTATTTAAATTTGCTCTCTCTTAATTATTGTATGGCTAGATGTTTTTTGGAATCTGAGGGCACAAGAAAAAGGGTATAGAAGATTCGAAGCTATTTTGTAGGTTTCAATCTTCTGTAAATAGCTTTAAATCTTCTATACCCTTTTTCCCTATGTCCTCTGTTCCAACAACATCTTAACTATTTAAAATTGCTCTCTCTTAATTATTGTATGATTTGATGTTATTTGGAACATGTGGGCACAAGAAAAAGGGTACAGAAGATTCAAAGCTATTTGATAGCTTCAAATATTCTGTACTAAATAGCTTCGAATCTTTTGTACCTTTTTTTCCTATGCTCCTAACAACATCTCAACTATTTACGTTTTCTCTCTCTTAATATTGCATATGATTAGATGTTATTTGGAACATGCAGGCACATGAAAAAAGCACAGAAGATTCAAAACCATAAAATTGCTTCAAATCTCCTGTACCTTTTTTCCCTGTGCCCTCTGTTCCAATAACATCTCAATCATTTAAATTTTCTTTCTCTTAATTATTGTATGGTTAGATGATATTTGAAATATGTGGGCACAGGAAAAATGGTACAGCAGATTCGAAGCTATTTTATGACTTCAAATCTTTTGTACCCTTTTTTCCTATGCCCTCTGTTTTGATGTTCATGAACCGCAAGTGTACGATTGTCAAAATGAGTAATAAATCGGTAAGAACTGAATCATATTCGCAAGAATTAAGAGAAATTTCAAATCTATGCTAGCTATCATTGTTTGAAAACAGATTTGGTGAAATTTTGGGAAATTAAAAGTAATGTAAAGATTATTCAATACTCAAAGAAATTTCTAAGCAACTACCTAATTCAATGCAACCAAAATTTCCGCGAATATGATAAATCTATGCAATAACTATTTAAGAAAAGAGTGCAACAATTGACTAATTAAAAGGTATTAACATCAAAGGGGAATGATCCTCTCTTAGAGAATGATATTTTTGGCAACCTTAATATTGAATTAATTATCCTCCACAAATGGACAATCCTAATCTTGTAGGTAAATTTCAAGGGTAATTAATCCCCTTCTCTTAAAGATGAATTAATCTATCCACTCTAGAAATCACTTAGAAATCCCTTACTTAAGTTCTTCCTAGAGTTTTTTAAGTCGCAAACTCAAACTTTCAATTTTCACCTCCTAAGTTTCTTGGGTTCTCCCAACTCACAAGAAAATTATAGCTGAAATTTCCTTCAATCCTCTAGCAAAAACTCCTTTTTTCTAAAGATGAATTTATACCAAGTTAATTTATAATAATCCAAAGGAAGAACAAATAAACCCAAGAAAAAAATCAATAAGTATATGAATATTGAGTCATGGGTTTAGCAAAATTCAATATTAAAGCATCAACAAAATATCAAATCCTTAAGAGAAATTTAGAATTCAGCCACAAATCATCAAATCAAGTAGTCCAAAAATATAAATTTAAACCCTAGACAAACTCAAGAGAAATCAATTATAAATGAAGAATATCAAAGCTGCGTTGTATTCGGATGGAGGCGACTTGCGGCGTGGAAGTGGGTGGAGGGCTACTACGTAGGTCTTGGCTATAGGCGTGAATCTTTAGCTGGTGAGTGGAGTGGAGGTTGGGCTACGTGAAGTGGAGGGCCATGAGTGGGATGGAATGAAGGCTGCGTGTTTGCATGGGTGAGGATTTATGCTTTAATGGGGTTGCGATAGTAAGTGAGTGGAGTGTACGTGAAAATCTAATGGAGGAAACTACTGCGTGTGTGAAGTGTAGAGGCTGTGAGGGGTGCTGTGTGTTGAGGCGTGGAAGTGGCAGTCCAGGTGTGTGAAAGAATGGAGGGTTCAGCGTTCTTTTTGCTGGCCAAACAATGACGTTTCTTCTCTGCCAAACCTCCTCCAGCTACTACGTTTCATGCGTGAAACTCCTCCCTTTAAACGCTGATGGTGATGCTGTATTGCTTGATTTTTAAAGGCCAATTGAGTTACATTTTAAAGCAAGGAGGACCTCCAAAGATGTTTTCGTTTGGTGAGCAAGGAAGGCTCCAAGGGCTGCCATTTTGGATAGGTTTTTGGCTCTCCATTAAACACATTTGGTTGTCGTTTTGGACAACCTCTTTGATGCTTCTTTTAAGTCATTTCTTTTGTTCCTTTGTTGGTTGCATTATGGACAGCCTTCCTAGCTCCTAATGGCTTCAAAACTTCATGCTTTAATCTTATATTTATATTCCATCATTAAATCTACGTGGAAAATCAATAATAACACAAAATGAGCAATTAAACACAAAAATAGGAATGAATTCAAATGAAATAACATATAAAAATATAGCAAAATCTATTCATATCAAATACTCTCACACTTGAACTATTGCTTGTCCCCAAGCAATTTAAACACAATAAATAAATAAAAAAATTTATCAATTCATTTTTGTAGAAAATTGAGTGCGTGCATTCACTCAAACTTCAACAAACTCAAGCTTTGAGCTACTACACATATCATAATTTTTTTCATCAATACTTATAAACAAGGTCCAAAGCAAACACTATTAATCAAAGGCACATATAAAATTCAAATAAATTTTTATCATGTTTTCGCTCGAATCACTCAAGTATTTAGAGTCAGTGTTTCACTCAAAACTCCCTCTAAAAGACTACACTACCATAAGCTTGTATATTCACCAATTCTCTACCACATAAAGTACACATCAACATGGATCAAAAGGACTTTTATTTAGGGATGCAATGGGGTTTGGGTTAAGATAGGATAAAAAGGTCACATTAATTCACAAGCATTAACAAAGTACTAAGTAAAAGAGACAACTAAATACAAAGTCTGAGATATGTAAATGAATACATGGGACTACTACTACTCGTCACTAACTAATGCTACTATGTTTGCTTCTTTTTCTTTGTCTTTCTTTTTTTCTCTTTTCTTTTTTTACTAAAAACAAGAGAAAGACAAAAGTTGCATAAGTCAATAAAATATGAGTAGGAGTACCTCTATAAATATCTCAGAATTACAAGTAAGCTCAAAAATCCTAAACTATAGACCAAATGATCACTTAGCACTTCATCATACTTATGATCGGGCAAGGCTAGTGGAGTTTTGGATTTTTAAGTGTTTATTTTGCAATCAAGGGAGGAGGAGCCTCCACCTTTGCTATCTAAACCTAGTTATACTGCAACAGCTACAGGAGTTCCACCGGAAGAGGGTGAGGCCGAGATTGAATGACCTGAGGATGATCCTATTGAATTTGAGTAAGGAGATATCATAAAGGTGAATGCAGACTCTGGCAGTGATTTGGAGCTATCTTCTGCTTTTAAATCTAGATTGGATAAATAGTAGGGCGGTCGTTGTTAAACTCTTTGGTAGAAAAATTGGGAACAAAATACTTTCTTCCCTCTTAAGATTAATATGGAAGCCTTCTAGCCCTATGAAAATGCTGGACTTAGACAACGATTATTTTTTGGCTAATTTTATTGACGAAGATGATTTCTTTCATGCTCTAACACAGGGTCCCTGGTTGATTATAGGGCACGTGCTTATAGTTTAGCATTGGCACCCCCAATTATGTCCTTTGCAAGGTAAGGTGTCTAAGGTTGTTCTTTGGATTCGTTTCCCTGAATTGCTTATTTCTCAGTACCATCCAGTGATTCTTACGGCCCTTGATAACCTTGTTGGCCATACTATTAAGATCGATGATACCACAAAGAATAACATACTATTTAGATTGTTGTAGTGTGGAATTAGATGGAGAAGAGATTAAGGTTGCTTATGAGGGATTACCACATATTTGTTATTCGTGTGGCATTGTGGGGCATGAATCGGTGACTTGTTAAGTACGGCTTAATACTCACAGAAAGAAGCAACAACCTACTCATACTAATGAGTAAGGAGTGACGATGGCTAAAAGGGATGCTCCGATAGCTAATGAGATTCCAATGAAGGATAAGCCCAAAGAAGTTTACAGGCCATGGATTCAGGTCCAATGGCACACACATTACCCGAAAGTCAGGGATCTTGATCAGATAGATTCTCACATTAATGGGAACACAAATGGGGCATGAGGATCTCAGTTTTTTATTTTGGATAATAGCAAGATCTTAGGCATCATTAATGATAAGCCTTTAGCTGGGGGGGGATAAGGGCTAAGCCATGCACACAGAAACCAGAATAGATTTAGGTAATCAATTGGAGGATGCTATGTAGTCTTATCATAGACAGGGGTCTACTTCTAATGGGCCTAAAGCCAAATCCAATATTGCTGACAAAGGAAAATCGAGGGTTAGGTCAGGTTTGGACCAAGGGGAACATAGTGTGACACAGCTTATTCGAAAATTTATTTCTAAACCTACTGTGCGGGTGCAACCCATGCAATGTACCCAAGCAAAACATGCAGCAGTCAAAATTTCTTCCCATAAGGAGATAGTGTGCAACGATACCTCTTTTATGCTCCAGACTGAAGACGATATGGACTGTGGTGATCAGATGGCAGATTTGGATAAGATAGTGGGTTCTTCTCCAAAGGGGCGCACTGCTACTTATTACCTCCTTCAAAACCATCAGACCCTAAGGAAGGGGAGGTATGGATGGATGCAGATCAAGGGGATCAAGGACCAGTTGAGGAAATGATACCTCAGACTCCAGGATACAGCGCGACAAGCTAGCATGTGGGTTCCAAGGGTAACACTCAATGTTAAGTGAGTACCCTTCCTATTGTTTTGCTTTCTATTTTATGTCAATTTTTATTTGGAACTGTCAAAGGGTTGGAGGAGATGATTTTCGGCCATTTTTAAAGAATCATATTCATATGTATAATCCATCTATGGTGTTGCTTATCGAAACTCAAATTAGTGGATCGGGGCTAATGTAGTAATTGGCAATCTTAGGTTTGAATACTTCTTTCGTGTAGAGGCAAATGGTTTTGTAGGAGGGATTTGGATTTTTTGGAAATCAATTATGGAGGATATAATATTGGTAGCTTATCGACAATTCATTCATACCAATATTAAGTATGCTAGCTTAGACTTCCTTTTTACTGTCGTGTATGCTAGCCCTCAATATCATCTGCAAAGGTACCCACGGGAAGGGCTAAAGCAGAAAGCGTGACGTACTTCAAAGGAATGGTTAGTAGGAGGAGATTTTAATTCAAAATTAGAGGTTTATGATAAATGGGGGGTTCTATAACAGCGCTTATTGTTAGCAAGGTGTTTTAGGATTGTGTTCATTCTTGTTGTCTGTACGATTTTGGTTATGTGGGACCAAAATTTACATGGCAACGGAGAGCTGTCCAAGCGAGATTGGATAAGGCACTGTGCTCGTCTTCTTGGCTGGACTCCTTCCCGGAAACAACAAATTCTCACTTGCCATTTCTTGGATCAGATTATAGGCCTTTGCTTGTTAAATTTAATAGGGCAACAACGGAGTGTAGGGGTACTAGGAGCTTTCAATTTCAGTCAACCTAGTTGGCTAATGAGAACTTTTCTAATTTCGTGGAAGAGAATTGGCATCCAGACCGGAATCATTTATGTGCATCTATTGCTAGCTTTGCAGAAAAGTTAAGGGATTGGAACACAACTGATATTGGCAACATTTTCTATCGTAAAAAGAGACTTATGGCTCGATTGAAAGGTATTCAACAAGCAATAGAAAGTAATGACTCTGATTCTCTCTTGGACTTAGAAGAGAAGCTCCATGATGATCTCATCCAGGTCCTATGTGAAGAGGAATTATTTTGGCACCAGCAATCCCGTAGTATGTGGTTAGCTCATGGAGACCACAACACTAAATATTACCATACGGTGACTATGGCAAAGAGGAAGAGATTGAAGGTAGAAATGCTAAAGGATGATCGTAGAAACTTGATCACCGATCCTATGTTACTTCGTGACTTAACTAAGGATTACTTTCACAAGCTTTTCTTGGACAACAAAAGTATGATGATCCATTTTCCTACTACTGGAGCCTTTCCTAGGTTGACATAAGATGGGTTGGGTTCTCTCTGTTCTCCTATAGTATATAATGAAATTAAGAAAGCTATTTTTGAGATGGAAGTCAATAAAGCTCCTGGTTTTGACGAATTTAATGTGCTATTCTTCCAAAAACAGTGGAATTTAATGGGCCAGTCTGTGTTTAAATTTGTTCAGAAGGTGTTCAAACATGAATAATAGGAGTCGAATCTAAATCAAATTGTCCTTGTTTTGATCTCAAAAGTCTAATCCCCAGTGTCCATCACTCAATTCAGACCGATTAGTCTCTGTACTATATTATACAAGACTATTACTAAGGTTGTTGTGAATCATCTGAAACCTATCCTTGATTCTATGGTAGCTCACAACCAGTATAGTTTTGTTCCTGGCTGTTTAATTACAAATAACATTATTATTGCTCAGGAGGTCATTTACTTGATGAGGAAGAAAAAAGGAAAATCTGGGTTTCTTGCAATCAAAGTAGATTTAGAGAAAGCCTACGATCGTCTCTAGTGGGATTTCATCCTGGATACTTTAATGGATATTGGTTTGCTAACAGACTTGATTAGTTTGATTATGAAGTGTGTTACTTCAATCTCAATGAAAGTTTGCTGGAATGGTGAACTCTCTAATTCTTTCGGAATAGAGGAATCAGGCAAGGAGATCATTTATTCCCCTATCTGTTTGTTCTTTTTACAGAGAGTTTGAGACATCTTATTTATTCTGAGTTAGCACAGGGAACTTGGAAGCCAATTAGGCTAAGTAGAGGAGGTCCTACCATCTCTCGCCTTTTCTTTGCAGAAGATCTCATTTTATTTGCTAAGGCTTTCATGGATCATGTGTAGATAATCTGCAGGGTTCTAGATACATTTTGTATGACATCAGGATAGAAAGTTAGCAATGATAAGTATAGAGTCTACTTCTCAAAGAACATTTCTCAGCCTCGAGCTTGTGCCCAAAGTAAGAATTTGGGTTTCTAACTCACCACGAACCTTGGAAAGTTTCATTGGGAGCCATTAATTCATGAAAGATCGACGAGGCATACGTATCAATACATATCAGATTTTAGTTAGACAATTGGGTTGGCGATGGGGGGCCCTCAGCTCTCTTGACTATTAATCCTATCCCTGGCAGTATTTTGTATACAAAGGCGAGAAAGTTTGTGGACACAGATGGGTGTTGGCGTTGGGAGAAGTTTCAGAACCTCTTTCTGTCGGCAGTGTGCATGACAATTGCAAGCAAGCATTATGGTTCTGAGATCTAAGTTTGATGAAGATCGCGTGGTATGGGATCTAAACCAAAATAGGTCCTTTTCAACAGTATCTTTGTATGAGTTAATTGAAAATATTGGTGATAAAGGCAATAGTAGACTATGGTCTTTGATTTGGAAATCGCAAGGTCTGCATCATATCATATCTTTTTTATGGCTATTTGTTAAAGGAAAACTCTTGACTAATCAGCAATGTACTTATAGGCATCTTTTTTATGATCACAGGTCTCACTATTATGGCAATCTTGAATCTTGTTTGCGTGCTATTAGAGATTGTCCTAAAGTGCACCCATTTTGGACACAGCTTTCATCTGAAGTAGCCCTTGCTGATTTCTTTAGTCTTAACACTTCGGCTTGGCTGATCTCGAATCTCTAAAATCACATAGAGGTTAGTGGTTTAAGGTGGTCAATTATATTTGGGATTTCCTGCTGGTTTCTATGGCTTTAGCGAAATAAAAGTTTATTTGAGGATGATTTCTCCTGGCCAGTCGCTAGCAAGGCTATTGTTCTATATTATACGGCTTGGGTTGTGAAAGTAGGTATGGTTACTTCTCGAGTTGCTATTGGTTATGGTGCTAGTAGCATTAGGCATATTGGTTGGGCCAAACCGAGTAAGGGATGGATCAGGTTGAACATGAATGGGGCAAAGCGAACATTCAGTCAGAATGCTTCTATCGATGGTCTCCTTTGTAATACTTCTGGTGTTTGGTTGGGAGGGCTCGTCCATCATATTGGCCTTTTCTAGCCCCTAGATATTGAGTTATGGGATGTTTATTCAGGGTTAAATCTGGCTTGGGATATAGGTTATCGGTAGGTTGAGCTAAAAGTTGATTCTTTGATATTCATTAACATTCTTTCCTCCTCAGGATCGAGGTCTTCCTATACTACTTCCTTGGTAAAGGTTATTCATGTTCTATTAGCTAAATCCTAGACGGTTCGTATCTGCCATGTATTTCATGAAGGAACTCGTTGTGCTAATTGTTTGGCTTCTACTGCGGAGTCTTTTGACTTTGGATTTACAAATACACAGTATCCTCCTTCAGGATGTTTTTGCTATCCTCTTTGAGGATATGTGTGGGGTTTTAACCCCAAGGCCCACTATTTAGGCTTTGCTTTTATTCCTTTGTATAAAAAAGAAAAGGGTAAAAGTTCAAAAGGGGTTTCAAGGGATAATGTATAAGGTGGGTCATTTAAGCTAATGGGTTTAAAACAAATAATGCCTTCATCATTTCCATAAAACATGCATCTCGTAATTTCAAACTGGTTCAATGCAAGTTTTAGAGGTATTCTTCCTAGGGGAGTATCACACATAACAAAAAACAATGAAATGAGTATCAAATGCATTCATGTAGGCCCAAAACCTCACACATGCTTATGTGAAAATCTATCAAAATTTTATACATTACTTAATCACTCAAGTATCAAATTATTGACTGAGTCTACTTCAATCAATCCATATGATTCATGTTCCACTCAAGCTGCCTAATTCAGATTCAAGCACACAATTAAATCCTCAATCCAACTATTATGACAAAAGGGCATGGTTTAACCTTCATCATAGTTCAAGTGCAAAATTACAAAAATTTTAAAATTGATCCCACTGCTACGCTTAAATGGGGCATTGTTCCCAATGTCCAAAAAAATAAGGAAATGAGAATATAAGGACTCCCTAGATTATAGAAGGCTCAGCAACTTGAAATCAGAATTTATAGCTCCAATCTTGCATTCCTAAAAAAAACAAATAAAGAAAATACAAATAAGATACTCAAATGAAAGCAATAAAAAGAAAATAAAACAACAAAGAACTAAAATGAAAGGATAAGATTGGGGTGCCTCCCAACAGGTATTATATTTAACGTCAATAGCTCGACGTGGCCATTTAATCATGGGTCCTTGAGTGAAATGCTTGTAATGTCAACTCTTGACCATAATAATACTTCAATCTTTGCCTATTCACTTTGAAAATTTTTCCATCACTTCCCTCAACTTCAATTGCCCTATAGGAGGTAACATTTTTCACAACAAAGGGCCTTGATCATCTAGAGTGCAATTTACCTAGAAAAAGCTTCAATCTCAATTTGAAAAGTAGAACTTTCTCTCCTGGGGCAAATTCTTTCCTCATGATGTGTTGATCATCTCATTTCTTAGTTTTCTCCTTGTACATTTTGAAGTTCTCATATGCTTCATTTCAAAATTCTTCCAATTCACACAACTGAAGAGACTGATTTTCAACTGATTTTTGCCAATCAAGATTTAACTTCCTAACTGCCCAATAAGCCTTGTGTTCTAACTCCGTTGGAAGAAGACAAGCTTTTCCAAAAATCAAACGATACAGAGACATGTCAATTGGAGTCTTAAAGGCTGCCTTATATGTCCAAAGGGCATCATCAAGCTTGAGAGTCTAGTCTTTCCGGTTGGGGTTCACTTTCTTCTCAAGAATGTCTTTAATTTTTCGATTTGATATTTCAGCTTGGCCATTTGACTGTGGGTGGTAAGGTAAAGCATACTTATGACGAACTTCATATTTCATTAAAAGATTACCCAGAAACTTGTTGTAAAAGTGGGTACCTTCATCACTAATAATGACCCTTGGAGTGCCGAATCTTACGAAAATATTTTTCTTGAGAAATCTAAGAACAACCTTGGCATCGTTTGTTGGTGAAGCTATGGCTCCAACCTATTTTGATACGTAGTCCACTGCCAAAATGATATAGGATTATCCACAAGATTTAAGGAATGGTCCCATGAGGTCAATACCTCACAAATCGAAGAGTTCTACTTAAAAAATGTTGATCAAAGGAAGCTCATGTCATCATGAGATATTACCCGTTTGTTAACATCGGTCACACGTCTTAGTGAAAACATAGTTGTCCTTATGAAGTGTAGGCCAATAGAAACCAGATTGAAGAACTTTTGCTACTGTTCTTTTTGGGTCAAAGTGATCTCCATATGGTGATGAATGACAATGCTCCAAAATTGCTAGGACTTCATCTTCCGGGATACATTTTCGAATCACTTGATCAGGGCCTCTCTTGAACAGTAAAGGCTCATCTCATGGATAACTTTTCGCATCAAATAGGAACTTTTTCTTTTGGGATGGAAATCCGGAGGAATCAAACCTGTAGCTAAATAATTCACCACATCGGCAAACCATATAAGCTTTTCATTGACTTTGAATAACTGCTCATCTGCGAATGTCCCTTAGATAGGTATTCGTGGCTTTGATTCCTCAAGCTCTAATAGAGATAAATGTCAACAATTGCATTTTCTGTCCCCTTTTTGTCCTTGATCTCCACATCAAATTCTTGCCAAAATAACACCTATCGAATGAGTCACAGCTTGGCATCTTTCTTTGCAAACAAATTAGACATGGCAAACGGGCGGGTGGTCCGAGTATGGGTACGGGTCTCACGGGTACTGGTCAGACGGGTACGGGTTCGCGGGTAAATTTATAGAAACGGGTAATGATTTTGAAAATCCATACCCTGCCCAGCGGGTATGGGT
>JANZLF010000220.1:34123472-34134152 GCA_026546835.1 Erythroxylum foetidum | reverse complement strand
CACATCACTTTCTTCTAGAAGACTCTTCTCTATTGTCTTACGGGTCTAATATCACTAAAAGCATTCAATCTGGTTCATTGATTTAGAAGTTATACTTTAAACATTTTGGACCGTTCTTGTCCATAACAGTACACTATGTATAACTTCCATAAGAATTTTAGACATCCTAGAGACTGAATCAGATTCGAAGTCCTTAATACCATTTCTAGCTCCATGTCTCTAGTTTACCACGAATCAAAAATCATCTTATTTTGATTTCTAAAAATCAAGATATCATTAAAACACTGAAGTATGTTCAGTGGAATAACACCAGTTCATATCCTTTAAGAGCATACTCTTTGTACTTGTCTCACTCTTTTCACTAAATCTTTCTCCTTTAGTTTCATCTGACTATGATTCTTGGTGGAGAGGTAGGGAAACGTCTTACGAATCCAATGGTTCAAAAATCAAGTCATTTGGAAGTCCAAAGAAGTAGTTATGGCCAAAAGACTACAACACGTTTCTGCCCTCACCTGAAATGTACATGTCTCAGTATGAATGATATAACTTTTGATACAGATGTCCAATTGACTTATTATTTTTACCATTGTAAAGAATACTTCAATATCTACAACTTCTATTAAGAACTCAAAGGTCAATTCTATCGTCTACCATCTGTATCTTCTCACTTTTCGTTCGTCTGCTTTTCTGCGTCTGGTTTTCTGCGTCTGCTTTTCTGCATCTGCTTTTCTGCATCTTTACATATCTCAGTGAGAATGCTATAATTTTTGGTCCAAATGTCCAATTTACTTAGTTTTTAGACCATTGGAAAGAAGACTTCAAGATCTACAACTTCTATGAAGACCTCAAAGGCCAATTTTATCGTCTAACTTCTGTATCGTCTCACTTTTCTTTCGTCTGCTTTTCTGCGTCTACTTTTCTACGTCTGCTTTTTTTGGGTCTGTACATATCTCAGTACAAATGCTATAACTTTTGCTACAGATGTTTAATTGACTTCGTTTTTGTACCATTAGAAAGAAAACTTCAATATATACAAATTCTATGAGACCTCAAAGGCCAATTCTATCGTCTAACTTCTGTATCGTCTCACTTTTCTTTCGTCTACTTTTCTGCGTCTACTTTTTTTGGGTCTGTACATATCTCAATGAAAATGCTATAACTTTTGCTAAAGATGTCCAATTGACTTTGTTTTTAGACCACTGGAAAGAAAACTTCAAGATCTACAACTTCTATGAAGACCTCAAAGGCCAATTCTATCGTCTAACTTCTGTAATCTCTCACTTTTCTTTCGTATGCTTTTCTGCGTCTGCTTTTCTACGTCTGCTTTTCTGCGTCTGCTTTTTGTGTCTGGAACATCTCCACTTATAAGACGCATAACCTTTGACTCAGATGTCCAAAACTTACAAACTTTATACCGTTGGAAAGATAAAAAAAATATCTACAACTTTCCAGAAGGCAACTTTGCCAAAATATATCTAAATTAAGTCCAGATTTGCCCCGAACGTCTTAAGACAAATTTTTCATTCATACACCAACATTGCACCCAATTCTTCACTTCATGACAATATTTGAGACTCTTAGACATAGAATTGAAATTCAATGTCTTCACACAAAAAGTAGTCATATATCTCTAGTTTAATCCAAATTAAGAATCATCTCTTTTGGATTACTAGAGAAAACGTTGTGGCTAAATAACTGAAGCATATTCAGTGAACATTTTTTTCAGATCACTACCAATCTTGATTCTAAATCTTTCCTTATTACAACTCATACCAAGATCACTCTTTCTACTCCTTCTACTCCTCAAGTCCAATAAAATCACATTTAATACCATTTATACCCAGAAGTTGTCAATGAATGCTTGTACCACTTTTTTATGCTAAAGCATTTCGTATCTATGTGCTTATATGCTAGCATGATGCATGAGCAAGAAAATGTATTTCCTTAACCTCTCTTTGAGTTGACAAATACCGAAAGTTCAGGTACTAACCCTTAATAAGGGGACGAGATGTTACATTGTATATGAATTTTAAGAGGAATTAATCTTCTTCTTCTAAAGGTGAATTAATCTATCTACATTAGACATCACTTAGAAATCCCTCACTTAAGTTCTTCCTAGAGTTTTTTAAGTCCTAAACTCAAACCTTCAATTTTCACCTCCTAAGTTTCTTAGGTCTCGCAACTCACAAGAAAATCCTAGCCGAATTTTCTTCAATCCTTTAACAAAAATCCCTTTTTCTTATAGGTGAATTTATATCAAGCTAATTTTCAATAACCCAAAGAAAGAATAAATAAACCCAAGAAAAAATCATCAAGTATATGAATATTGAGTCATGGATTTAGCAAAATTCAATATTAAAGCATCAACAAAATATCAAATCCCTAAGAGAACTTTAGGGTTCAACCACAAATCATCAAGCTAAGCAATACAAAAATATAGGCCCTAGACAAACTCATGAGAAATCAATTACAAATGAAGAATATGGAAGCTGAGTTGTATTCGGATGAAGGCAGCTTGCGGCGTGGAAGTGGGTGGAGGGTTGCTGCATAGGTCTTGGCTAGGGGCGTGAATCCTTGGCTGGTGAGTGGCATGGAGGCTGGGCTATGTGAAATGGAGGGTCCGTGAGTGGGATGGAATGAAGGCGGTGTGGGTGAGGATGTATGCTTCATTGGGATTGTAGCAGTAAGTGAAAATCTGATGGAGGAAACTGCTGCGTGTGTGAAGTGTAGAGGCTGTGAGAGGTGCTGTGTGTGGAGGCGTGGAAGTGGCAATCCAAGTGCGTGAAAGAATAGAGGGTTCAGTGTTCTTTTTATTGGCCAAATGACCACGTTTCTTCTCTGCCAAACATCCTCCAGCTGCTGCAGTTCATGCATGAAACTCCTCACTTTAAACACTGATGGTGATGTCGTATTGTTGGATTTTTGAAGGCCAATTGAGTTGGGTTTAAAGGAAGGAGGACCTCCAAAGATGCTGTCATTTGGTGTGCAAGGAAGGCTCTAAGGGCTGCCATTTTGGACAGATTTTTGGCTCTCCATTAAATATATTTGGCTATCGTTTTGGATAGCATCTTTGATGCTTCTCTAAGTCATTTCTTTTGTCACTTTGTTGACTGCATTATGGACAGCCTTCCTAGCTTCTAATGACTTCAAAACTTCATGCGTTAATTTTATATTTGTATTTCATCATTAAATCTAAGTGCAAAATTAATTAGAACACAAAATGGGCAAGTAAACACAAAAATAGGAATGAATTCAAATGAAATGACATATAAAAATATAGCAAAATCTATTCATATCATCCAACAACATCTCAGCTATTTAAATTTTATCTCTCTTAATGATTGTATGGTTAGATATTAATTAGAACATGCAGCACAGAAAAAAGGATACAGAAAATTCGAAGCCTTGTTTTATGCAGAAACTTTGTAAATTACGGATGATATGATATGTTGTTGTGAGTTATTACGAAAATTAAATGCAATGTATACATAATTAGTAGTAATTACAATTGAGATAATAAATTTTCGATTCGATTTATTTTAATAACTCTTGTTATTAAAAACTGATTAATTAGTCAATTTTTTATAAATTAATAAATTCTTATCAACTAAGATAAATAAAATAATTTTGTTTAACAATCTTCTTTTTCAATTAAACTTTAAATTTTTCGATAAATAAAGATAATTTCTTTTAATCATATTTTAAATTCTTTAATTTTATTCGATCTTTAATCAATTTTATAACAGTTAATACTGATTGAACCTTTTAAAATTTTATTTTTTGTCTAATTTTTTAAATTTTAATTATATTAATTCTAACAAACATGGTTTGATAGTTAGGTGGAAGAACTTAGCGTAGATCTCTTAGCTAGATATATATGGTTTCTGTTAAATCGTGTGATCAACTGCTTCTTCTTCACATTATTATTTGAACTCCAAAGCAGAGGAAGTTTATGTAACATCTTTGATTTGGAGTACAAGCCCTGCGTCACTTGTCCATCGTCGCACGACAACTGGGTCTTACCTAATACAGTTAGTCTCTCAAGCACTAGACCTGTAAGTATGCAATGCATTCCTTGTTTGATGACACGTTTCCATTTGTACTCTCACCATGTCGTGGTCATCAAATTTTGCTTTCGTGGGAGGTTTCAGTGGTAAAATCTTGTCTCTCTTACGCGCCTTCTTATTCAAAGAGGTTAAAAGTTGGAACTAATATGAAACTTTCTTGTAATCTATTAAACTTTGAAGAAGATGACGATTGGATAAGAGCAAGAGCCCCCTAGGGGGTGTTTGAGTTGGTAGAATGAGAAGGATAAGGTCAAACAATTCTGTGTTCGAATCTCCTATCTATACTCTCTCAATCGAGCCTATCGTACATGAATTGTTTAGTGCGGAATACTCAATTGGCATAATTTGCAGGTTATTGTATCAATCCCAATTACGGGTTATATCAATATATAAAAAATTGAACAACCCGGGAAGTAATTGGTGACTTAGAAAGCAGGCCAAAGATAAGTAAATATAAAAATAAAAAAAAATCTGCTGATTTGTTGGAAAGGGTAAAGCTCCATTGCAAGTAACGTTTCACATTAAGATGACGATATGTGGGCTCAGGCAAGTAATACCGCGAGTCGATAATGTCGCTTCTTTGCTAATGACTTTGCTTATTCTTAAAGTCATCGATCATTATCTAGGCTTCCCCGTCAGGAGTTCCCTGAAAATCTATTAAACTAAACAAAGCTTCAGAGCTAACGGCACACGTTGTGTGTATCTTTTTTCTTATGCAGTTTTCAAGATTCTGAGAGAGCAGAATAGATGTGTTTCAACATGGGATATAGGTTTAAGAATGGAAAGCTAGTTCGTGTTAAGGAAGCCAATCAAGAAGGAGAGCAAGAAAGGAAGGGATTGCTGGAGAGGGAAATCTGTAAATGGAAGCAACAACATGATCAGAAGTTCGACAAGGTCGAATGATACCAGAAAAATCGTCGAAGGTTGCGAACCTCTTTCGGACAGTAAGTATATACCTTGTTTCTGGGATGTGTTCTTACCAATCTGATCGTTTTTGTAGATGAGATGCAGACATTTATTGTAATGTTCCTGTGATCTTTGTCATTTACTTAATGTGATAATAACCCTTTTTACTTGTAAATGCAAAGAAAACTGGATTTTGTGAGTATGAAATGGATTTTGATTATTATTGATTATAATATTTTTATTCTCTTAAACCCATCTCAAATAAAGGTAATAACAGGCCGAGCCGGATCAATTCGATTTTATTTTTTTAAAATTGATAAAACGATGTCGTTTTTTACAAAATAATATCATCTTGCACCTTCTTATCAGGCAATGGATCGGACTTAATCGTAGCCCGGTCAACTCAGACTAAAGTCAAGCTGAACCGGCCTAAGACTACGCTCTCAAATTCCATAAAGAAATATGTTTTACTACAGTGGATAGTCATTTCATTAGATATATGGTACCATTATTCTATTTTTAAATATTTTATAGTCATATATAGTTTTAATTAATTAAAAAAAATCAACCAGGTCGATTTAATTATGAAAATATTGAATTGTCTAATTTTTTATTTTAGGTTAAAATTTTCAGTTTAATAACTTTTGTTATTAAAAACTTATCAATTTATTAATTAATAAGTCAATTTTCGTAAATTAATAAATTTTTACAAATTAAAATAAATAAATTAATTTTATTTGACAATATATTTTTTAATTAAATTTTAAATTTTTAATAGATAAATAAAATCTCTTTAAATCATATTTCAAATTCCTTAATTTTATTCAATATTTAGTTAGTTTTATGAGAGTATAATATCGAATAAACCTTAAACCTCTTCTCTTACCATTTTAACTTTTAATTCAGTTTTTAAAACATTAGTTTTAATATTCTACCTTTTATTATTGTATTCTTTCTTAAATAAAACTTAACAATTACTCTGAATTTGGTCTGAATCATCTGACAAAAATTATAAGTAATTAAATATCGGGCCAATTTCAAATTTAATAGAATCAATCTAAATGGATCTGAATCGATTATATTAAAAAGCCGTCGTATTAACTTGTAGACCGCCTGATTTTATGATTAAATTGTAGTTAAATAGTCTAAGCTCAAATTAAAACAAACAAATTGACTCGGATCCACCAAGAGTCCATACACGCGTGAAATGTCACAGAATCCACCATAGATTCGTGGATGAGGCCCAATGATATTCATGATTAGTGTAATCCTTTAGATTTAGAATCTTCTTATCATATTTATGTTTCATCCATTAATAAATTTTTATAAATTAAAATAAAGTAACAATTTATTTTGTTAATAAATTAATCAATCTTTAATAAAAAATTATTAAAATAAATCGAGCCAAAAAATTAACAATTAAACTACTAGATCAAATTGATCCATTCAAAACTTTTATGATTGAAATGACCAAATCAGTTAAATTATTTAATTATTACTTAAAAATATCGCTTAAACTATATATTTTCATTAATTTATCAAAAAATTCTCTTAAACTTAAATTTTCATAAAAGAGAATTAAATAGTGAATTTTACTTGGCTTGTCTTTGATCAAAGAATTCCATTTTGTACTTTAGAAAACTAAATACTAAAAGTTCAATAAGTTGAGTTAATTAGTATTATTTTAAAATTTTATATTTTTTCCCTATTTTCTTTTTTATATTATATAAAAAGAATTGAAGATAACTTATAAGTATCATAATTATAAATTTAGCAAAATTCTTGTTAAATATAATATATTAAATATAATCCATAAATTTTTACTTTATTTAATTGTCCATCCAATTTAAAAAAGATGACTTTATAGGGTAATCTAAACCACTAGAATTTTTTAATTTAAAGAAATAAATACCCACAAAATAAACCTTTATTGGAATTCCTCAACCGTTAAGATTTTATATTCTTCATTTATATAAAGCAGTCTCATGTTCCATGCACTTTCTAAGCTTTCACGCCATCCTCTAAACATTGGTGCTCGCAGAAGCATTAGGAAGCTAAAAAGCTGAAGGACAGTGAGAAGATCACTCCCAAGTTCTCCCAAACACTTCAACGAACAAGAATGGCACTTGAAACATCAACACCCCAAGAACTGCTTGAGCTTGAGAAAGATGGTCGAGCTGAAAGAACCAAGTGGGTGCTCAGTGCTCCTGACCCACCAAGTCTACGGCGTGAGCTTGTGGATCTCGTTCTGCCTCAAGGTGGAAAGCTTCCGTCTGTTGTCAAAAATTGTGGGTTTAAGCCCTTAGTCTGGTTTCAGGCAGTGTTTCCTATCCTTTGCTGGTCTCGAAACTACACGGCGAGAAAATTCAGGAACGATCTTTTAGCTGGTCTGACTCTTGCTAGCCTATGCATTCCTCAGGTGAGCACTGTCAGGTTTTTTTTTTTTAGAACTTGAAATTTCCTTGCATAATAATATGAAAAATTTTCATGCAGAGCATTGGGTATGCTACCCTGGCAAGGCTTGATCCTCAGTATGGACTTTGTAAGTTACAGTATTGAATTTTAGCTATCTGAAGCAAGAAATTCGTGTGTGATCTTCTTCTTCTTCTTCGTCTTTTTTCTGAAAGTGCTTGTTTTCATCAGATACAAGTGTCGTCCCGCCATTGATATATGCTGTTATGGGAACTTCAAGAGAGATAGCAATCGGACCTGTAGCTGTAGTTTCTTTGCTTTTGGCTTCAATGGTTCAGAAACTGGAAAATCCTGTGGAGAATCCAGATGCTTACAGGAATCTTGTTCTTACCACGACTTTTTTTGTTGGAATATTTCAAGCTATCTCCGGACTGTTCAGGTTAATGGACTAACAAAATTTGCAGAAACTTTCTGGGATTCAATCCGATCGAAAGAATTTCTAACCCAACATATCTTTCTTGATTTCTTATATTTACAGGTTGGGATTTCTGGTGGATTTTCTTTCTCATTCTGCAGTTGTTGGGTTCATGGCAGGAGCTGCAATCATCATTGGCCTTCAACAGCTAAAAGGACTACTGGGTCTTACTCATTTCACCAACAAAACTGATATTATTTCCGTCCTTAAAGCTACCTGGATATCAGTACATCACTCGGTGATTATTTCCTTGTTATTCTCATGTGTTTCATAAGCTTTTTCGAATAGTTTTATGTACGTTTGGAACTTCTTGTTCATCCCATTTTTGTTCTTTGTTTGACAGTGGAATCCTCTAAATTGCATTCTTGGATGTTCCTTTCTATGTTTCATTCTGATCACTAGATTCGTGGTATGTTCTAAACTTCTTATACCCTTTTCTCTTGGGTTGTTTCTATGATCATATTAGTCCACACGTTTATACTTCTGTCAGGGAAAGAAGAAGAAGAAGCTCTACTGGTTACCAGCCATGGCTCCTCTGATATCAGTGATATTATCAACTCTGATTGTTTACTTGACAAGAGCTGACAAACATGGAATCAACATCATAAAACACATCAAAAGAGGCTTAAACCCAAGCTCAATCCATCAACTACAGTTCCATGACTCGCGTACTATGGATGCTGCTAAAATTGGAATTGTTGTTGCTGTTGTTGCTCTAGCTGTAAGAAATGATTACTAGAATCAAGCTTTATAAAAGCTATTGAGTCTAAGTTTTGTCTAATTCTCTTCATTTTCTTGTAATCTCCAACCACCACAGGAAGCTCTTGCAGTAGGCCGGTCTTTTGCTTCCATTAAAGGATACCGAATCGATGGAAACAAAGAAATGATTGCCATGGGAGTCATGAACACTTTAGGATCTCTCTCTTCTTGCTATGTTGCAACTGGTGCGATATTTTATTCAATCTACATAGAATCTGGTCTGGATAATAAACTTCCATGAACCAATCTTGAAACTTGTCTTCTTGCAGGTTCCTTCTCGCGCAGCGCAGTGAATTTCAGTGCTGGATGTGAAACTGCAATGTCAAACATTGTGATGAGCATAACAGTGATCATATCTTTGGAATTGTTCACCAAGCTCTTGTACTTCACGCCCACTGCAATTCTTGCTTCTGTCATACTTTCTGCTCTTCCAGGACTCATTGATCTTAACGAGGCTTACAAGATTTGGAAGATTGATAAACTAGATTTCCTTGCTTGCATTGGAGCCTTCATCGGGGTGTTATTTGTATCTGTTGAAATCGGCCTACTTGCTGCAGTAAGATCCTCCATTGTTTTGTTATTTCGAGCTAAACCAACCAGCACGAGAAGTGTTGATGTATGACAATTGACTAAAGTTGAACTTGAGATCGTTGCAGGTGACAGTATCATTTCTGAAGATCATTATCACAACAATTCAACCTGGCATAGAAGTTCTTGGAAGAATTCCAGGAACTGAAATCTTCGGCAATGTTGATCAATATCCTATGGCAATCAAGCCAAATCCTGTACTGGTACTCCGATTCAGATCAGGGTTGATTTGTTTTGCAAATGCCAACTTCGTTAAAGAAAAGTACAAAGGACTCGTACCCCTTCTCTAACCTCCAAACAACTTCCTCTACTTTTCTTAATCTTGTTCATCTTTGTTTTCAGGATAATGAAACTAGTAACAGAAGACCAGGAAGATGGTAAGACCAAACACAATGGGAAAATCGGTGTTCAGCTTGTGATACTTGACATGTCCAGTAAGTTTCAGGTTAATGAACAATGAGAAATGAATTTGTCTGCCATTAATCTTCTGATAACATCTGATGAGTATTTGGCAGATTTAGTGAACATAGACACATCAGGAATCGCTTCTCTGCAGGAACTTCATAAAAATCTTATCTCAAATGGAATTGAGGTACAGAGATGGAACATTATGTGGAATCTCATCTTATTACAAACCACTTGACATTCTTTACTTTTTGTCTAAAGCTGGCTTTCATAAACCCAAGATGGCAAGTGATTCACAAGCTAAAATTAGCCAACTTTGTGGAGAAGATTAGAGGAAAGGTGTTCTTGACAGTGGAGGAAGCTGTGGATGCATGTGTGAATGCCAAAATCTCAACCGTTTAGCTAATTATAAGCTTTATCTCATATTGCTTAATGTGATGCCCTTCTGAGGAGATAAATAAGGACTTTTCTTATAAAGAATGGTTGTAACAAATCCCATGAGTGGAACACTTGCACTATTGTGAAAAATAAAAGAATAATGAGTTTGGTATAGTTCATGTGTTACCATAATTGACTCTTTTAATCCTATTTTAGTTTTAATATAGCTTTACATATATAGAATTCTTGTGGTTTGGTTAATTAAATAATGTATTTCTTAATTTTTAAAATTATTAATAATTCTCCTATATAGTTTTATTTTATAACACTTTTTATTTCATGTTAAAAACTCTAACTTCTGACTCATTTCTATGTAATCCTACTACTTATTATGGTGATTGAAAATAATTCTTCAAATTCATAACATCAAAAAATATATTTTTAAAAAATATAAGACTGTATTTGATATTTTAATACTGAAATTAAACTAAAATTAAAATTTTCAAATGATCAAAGGTTTAAAATCAATTATTAGAAAACTCAAATGGTTTGTTCCGTACGTTCAACATAAAAACTTTGAACCTTTTATTTTTTTTGTTTAATTTATTTTAATAATTTTTATTATTAAACATTGTAATTTATTAATTAATGTCAATTCTCGTAAGTTAATAAATTCTTATCACTTAAAAT
>JANZLF010000220.1:34076045-34092460 GCA_026546835.1 Erythroxylum foetidum | reverse complement strand
AATTTAAACTCAACTGTTATTATTGAGGTCTGATTTAAACTAATTTTAAATTAAAAAAATAAAAATAATATTTTTTTAATGTGTGTCAAGTCTTGAATTAGGTCAAGCCCGAGTCAAACCCCGATTGAAGACCTAATTTCAAGCTAAGCCGAACTCGAGTCAAGTCAAGCTCGAGTCAAAGCCAAACTGAAGAGCTAATTTCAAGCTGATCCAAACCCAATCGTCAATCCTTAGGAATGGCCTGGCTCGTCGAGGAAGAGTTTCAATATTCTACCAAGAATGAATGAATAAGGTTTTCTCAGAGTTCTATTAAATTTTCAATTGAGTGCGTTAGTTAACTGTAAATTATTATTTTATTAAGTAATTTATTTAATATATAATTAATAAGTTCTTACACATTCTTAATAATTCATATAAAATACTATTAAAAATAGTAAATTTGCTGTTTTCCTCATCAAAAAATAAAAAATAAAAATGTATTCTTTAGGAATATCGAAGACTAATGGAATTAAACAATATTAAAGACGCTGTGATACAATATATCCAAAAAAGTAGTGTTAATTTTTAATATAGTATAATATTAAATACTAAACACTAAATGTCAAATACCAAATTTTTTAAAAATATTTTTTAATTATAAAATAATATCTTAATTTTTATACAGTTAAAGTCTAATCTCTTATTATAATTAAAATTTTTTAAAATTTATCTTTATCTCAATTTATTAAGATTTAACATATAAAAGTTTTATCTTAAAAAATATGTATATATTTTTTCAATTTAAATTTCCAAACTTTTGTTTAATTTATAATCCTTATCAATAAGGCCTCTATCTCTTTACCGTTAATCTGAAATTTAATATTCTATTTTTACAATTTTATAATAATTAAAAATTTAGCCGATCGATTGATTTAACCGTAAAAACCTTAATCGTTTAAATTTTTAATTCAATTTACTTTCGTAACTCTTATTATTAATAACTTATTAATTAATTGGTCAATTCTAATAAATTAATAACATTTTATAAATAAAAATAAGTAAATAATTTTTTGTGATTAAATTTTAAATTCTTAAATAGATAAGACCACTTTTTTAATTATATTTTAAATTCTCTAATTTTATTAAAATTTTAGCCAATTTTATCACGATCTAATTATTAAAAATTTATTAATTAATCAGCCAATTTTAATAAATTAATAAAATTTTATAAATCAAAATAAATAAATAAATAAATTTTTTGTGATTAAATTTTAAATTCTTCAATAGGTTTAACCACTTTTTCAATTATATTTTAAATTATTTAATTAAAATTTTAGCCAATTTTATCACGATTTGATATCGATTGAACCTTTTAAGCTTTAATTAATTCAGTTTTTAAAACATTACTATTTTATACACGAAAATACAAAGCATTATTAAATTTAAGTATGCTTGTTCTACTTGATCAATGTATATGAATATATATGGTAGAATCCAGTTATCGACAACTAGAGTACATTGCTTGAAATTGCATAATTTATCAACTGAGTTGGAGGACTAGGCATTGGAAAGAAAAGAATAAAGGAATATTGATTAAACCAAAAGAGAAACTAATACATATCCTGACAGTCCTAATCAATCAAATGGCCTGAAGAAGAGGGGAAAAATGGCGGCCATTGGAAGAACAGAACAGTCCCACATACATTGTGTGCATATATATATATATATATATAGAGATGAGAGGGGTTGGCTTCGTACAGGGACAGCTATAAAAATCACAACTTCCATCTCTAAGAGGGAAACCTATAGTATTTACTTACATAGACTGAACAAGTTGACGTAGGAGAAGCAGTGGCAAGAGCTTTCTGCAATAAAACTGGGATGAAACGAGTAGGTCTGCTGCAGCCGATGGTTTGGAGGGAGCTCTTCCGGCAACGGCAGGTGGGACTGCATGCCCTCCAGGAGTTCTTTGCTGCTCATTTGTCGGCAATGGGTTTACGGTTGTCCCGTTGGGAGCAAGGGGCATACGTCTATCATCATTTCCGTCACCTGCACAAGTGGATTGATTGGTAAAATTGACAGTAAAGTATTGTTTCCCCTGATCTCCAACCTGGAGTGAAAAAGGAAGAGGATTTTGAACTCACAAGTAGAATGTGACCATCTTAACTTCAGATTTTCCCGATCAAACACAACTCGATATCCCGTCATAAAATTTTCTGCACGAGATTTTCTCATAAGAATGAAGTACGTGAGGCACAGATTGAGTTCGAGGAAGGATCAGTGTAGGAACGGAAAATTTAGCATGATTACCTCCAATTGTGCCAATATCTCCATCAGCTGGCTGAATAGCCAAACAAAACCCTGCCATTCCCTGCACAGTAAGGCCATTACACTTTAGATTCGCATACACCAGCAACCCTCGTTGTTCGATCAACTATTTCGGTATCACCGCCACCAGGAGGGGGAATAACCAAACCTATGACATGCTAGACAGTCATATAAACCGGTAAACCTGTATCTGAAAGTAGGTTACCCATTCAGATACAAACCATCTACAAATTACTTCATGGATATGCTCCAAAATGGTTTTAGAAGATTAGTCAACCTTTTAAATCCGATGCCATAATCTCTACTATGTATTCTTAACCATTATTTTGAACATAACATTTCAACCCAAGGCATTGGCCGATGTTACAACCATGATAACCTAGAAAATCATTATTACTAAAAGGAAAGATAAGAACAACTTTAATCACCACATTGAACTCTGCTATCTCTTACCTCCATGCCATAAATCACAAAAATGGGATTCTGAACAATAAAGCTATTGTTTAGCGGGAACATGAGCTCCACCGTGGGAATATTGGGCAAGTTCCCCGAACTGTTAACAAAGATTCATCTCAATGTGACAGATGCATACAAAAGAAGCCACGTGCAGAGAGAAAAAACAAGAGCCAGTTCCCTTTTTTATTTTCAGAAAAGTAGAGAACAGAAGGGTTGAAGGGAAGAAACTCTAGTGATGCTTTTTATGTCCAGAAAAGTCACCTGGACTTGTAGCAATACTTCCATGGATAGCCTTGAAAACTAGAGATTGTAGCATTTACTTGTTTGTCAAACTGTTAAATTCAGCATGCAATATTAGGCAGTTACATAATCACTCCACATGTTTAGTTGAATGTTATTTCAGTACCTCCTCGGCAATTCTTTCATATATGTCATTAGGTAGAAACGTAAATGATGAGCCGCTATCGATCAGTGCTCTGAAGCTTGTTTGCTCAGGACAAGAATTGGTAACACAACAGGCCTCCACCCCAACAATGTATGTTGAACTGAATCAGATAACCTTATGAAGATCAGAACTTTAAGCATCTTGAGGAAAAATCAAATTAGCCAAAAAGCTTGCACTGATTAAAACCATGTAAACATGTAAAACACCATTCATACTAATTCTCATTTAAGGTCAGAAATGGAGTAGATTGCTGAATAGCTGGCCCCAGATCACCGAAAAGAATTCTCCCAGAGTCATCCTCATCAAAGCACAACGAGAAAGAGTTCCTGACCAACCCTGCTTTAGCAAGAAAACTTGGCACTGAAACTGCACTAAGTCCCAAACCCATCAGTCCATCAGGAGCAACTCCATCCAGGTAACCACCACTTTGCCTCATGCCACATCTGTCAAGAGATAACTAAAGATGGGTAACTAATGAAAAAATTAAAGACTAGAAGGAAATAACTTCTTTGCTCCTTTGGTAAACTTTCTAAATATATTATCGAAACTTTGTCTCAAAATTATAATGAGGCAGGAGTGAAACACACCCAATGATCACTGAAGCCTGGACAGAGGTTTTCACAAAGTCACTTTTTGATACAAGATGTATCAAGTCCTCAACCAGTAATCCAGAACTTGACGTATTATCAGCATAATAATCGATTGTGTAAGGGCAAGGTAGGTTTGGGCTTTGGCACTTTGAACCCAGCGCACATAACTCATGGCTGCAAGATAGATGCTTGCTGGTGCTTGAGTGAGAAGGACTATATTCACTTAGATCTCTGTCCTGCAGAATAGATGCTCCAAACACGACGGAGCACCTGCCAAATCAATCATCGGAAATAAGCGCTAAACCCGTTCCCGTAATTTAACAATGGCACTAATCCTTTAAAGTTTACATCTTTTTTTCTTTTCTGACCAAAAGGGGGTGTTAAACGATAGAAAAGACATCATATTCTAGCCTATTAATAGCTCATGGCACACTCAGAGGTCCATTTTGAAGCATCAATCAACTTAGCATAGAGCTTTCACTGATCATCACTCTCAATTTCAGACAGAATTGAGGCACAAAAAGAATAAAGTTAGGCAAAAAACAAGTTCGGAGAGGAAAGAATGGGGTACCAGTGTGTTATAGTAGCTAGCAGAAAGGGGTGCACATTGCACACAGTCGCAAGGAAGCCATAGTAGATCACTCCCAGCATCCAATGCAACCAGAAAAGAAGTTTTGGGTGTCCCTATATCAATCCAAGTATAGTGCAACCTGCAAAACAGAAAAGAGAAAATCCATGTATACTAAAAAAGCATACAAGAACACAAAGATTGAAGCTTTATGATTGTTTGTTGAATTTCACCATCCAAAGTTGTTGCCAAGAGACATAGTTTTGCTGCCTTGAGAAGGGAAAAGAGACTGATAAGTTGGTCCCAGCTTCATCTTCTGTCTCTGCAGGTCACTGCTCATAAGCATCCTGTAATACTCCACGCTCTTCTTCTCCGGCCACGCGCCGCCACCCAAAACCCTGAGTGACTTCGCCTCGTCGGAGAAGCGGTGAATCAGGCGGGAGGAGAAGCTCATTTCCAAACTTCCCTCCACCAGATAAGCAGCAATTAGCACTAGAAGCAGAGATCCAGCCTCTGCCATAAGGGATCGGAAGAGAGAAAGAGCGGGTGTACACGTAAGAGCTTTGTGGCTAAGGGACAAAGTGGTGTTTTTGTTCGTGAAAAGTATTATTTCCTGCTCTCTCGAGACCCCAAACTTGGATTTACCATTGACAAGCTTAAGTTATACTCTTTTTAACTCTCAACTTTCTGGTCTCTCTCCCTCTATCAAACAAGTGTTCCACAAGCATTCAAGTGCATTGCTTAGGATTCATTATTAAAGTGGTGGTCGGCAAATGGTGGCATACAACTAAAAGGTGAAAAGAAAAACAAGACAAAAGTGACATAAGGTTCATGTATCATATTGGGTTGGGTTGAATTGGGTCGGACCTCTAAAAATTACAACCTTATTTTAAATTTTTTATAAAATAAAATTGTCCAAGATATATAATTTTATAGTATTTATAGGACACATTATATGCGAGTTTATTAAAAATAGACTCTTTACTAAGTAATAATAAAGTTGGGTATTATTGAATCTCTCCAAACTTTATGTTTCAGCAGGACTTTAATTGGATACTAATAATGATAAATATTGACCAAGTCGAGCATCATTTGAGATCTAAGCATAACATAAGTCTGATTTGATCATATTTCAGTTAATAACTTCGCGTGGAATCAAATTAATTCAGATTATGATATTTAGCTCAAATAATAAATTTAATTTTCATTATTAGTTAACAGTGAAAATTAAAAAAAACTATATATATTATTATATTGATTGTGCCACTTTAATTTAAGTTATTAAAATATATAATTTATGAATTATTACATATATTTGATAGTTTATTTAATGTGAATCCAATTCCTGGAAATTGCAGATTCTCCTAATGTAAAAGGAAAAAAAAGGAATATAAGACAACTTTTCACTTCTGCTTGCATTGGATTCTGGTGGGTTGTGGTGGTCTACTCCCGTGGATTCCCTGTGACTGAGTGCAATGCACACACCCTCTCGTCGAATCTACCCATATTCATCCCTACTTTTATCCGAAAGTTTGGTGAAAAGTTGCATTAAAGGGCAGCGTCACTTGTGAAAATTCTGTGCTGCATTCAAGTTTTCCAGGTAATTGACAAAGTTTTACATGCTTATACATACATATGTACAAATGTATATACTATGCAATTGAAATGATAATGCAGAGAATTTGCATGACGAGAAGTAAACAATACGAGCAAAATATGTCCAAATTTGATCCAGAAAGCAACATTATCATTATAACTCAGATTGACAAGCACACAACTATTGGTACAAAAATTACAGAGAGCTTTGACTGTTCATGTTCTTTCCAGGAAATTAAAAAGAAAAAGAAAAGAATCCAGGTTACCAAAAAATGGGTTTTGACAAATGACTATTTCACAACATCCTCAAAACATCTACAAGAACATATGGAGATCTCTGGCAAAAATATTTACACTGTAGGGAAAGAAATATATATTGGCATGTATGCTCCAGCCCCTAAAAATTTCAATTTGCAGAAGTGGTGATTGTTATTTTCCTGAACAGTAATTACTTGTTAGACCACTGGAATTCAATTTCCAGGTTTCTGGAGGGTCCACTTTTGCTTTCTGGCAACAGAGTGTACTCCCCGGCGACGTGCCCTAGCATTACAACCCGATCAATTTGGATTGTTACTTTGCCAAAAGAGCTCTGTCATTGGATCGGAAGAGATAAGTTTGTAACAGAAATTCATCAAAGATTAAGAACACATTTATCGACTTCAATCCTTAGTCTATGAAAAAAGAGTTCCAATTGATCTTTACCTTTCCCATTTTGCTTTTATTTTTGCAAGAAATGTGTAGCTTCTGGCCTTTTGGAGGACTCTCAAAGGTCCAAGCAAAGCTCTCATCCCACTCTGGATTAGGACCAGTTGATATAACCTGAGAAGTACAGACATGGATCAACATAGTAAGGACAAGTAGTTCAGGCATTTCCCAGTTTCACTTTGCAGAAAATAATGAGATTGGAAAGAGATTTCCCCTCCTTTGGAACACAATTGAAATTCAAGGATATTGAAAGTGAACATAGTCTGTTACCTTTGTTTGCCTCGGCGGTGTGTTGCCCAGGGTAAGCTTGCAAAACACACTTGGATTTCCTACTGACTGCTTCATGTTATTTCCACGTTTGATGATGACCACCAGTGTTCCTGGCAAACATTGGAGGAGAAATTCAGCCTTCTCCTGAAACCGTGGCGGTCCAGACTGTATCAAGTACTGCAACAATGGAATTGCATCTGCAGCAGCAATGGATTGAGATCTAGAAACTTCGGCCGGACATGCTGACCAAGCTTGTCTAAGAAGGAAAAGTGCATCCAAAGCAGCTTCTTGAGTTGCTTCTGAGCCTGTCTTGAGAGATGTTACCAGATGAGGTATGCTGAGTGTAGCTGGTTCCGTGGCTCTCAAGCGAGGGAAGTTACTGAAGAGAGAATTCAGTGCTTTCAGATATTCCTCATTCACTGTTCCGGTGGCCCATAGATCTTTTTCAATAGCAGCTGCATGACCAAATGGATAATCATTGGAGAATCGAATTAGTAATTGATCTCAATACAGTAATCTATGCATCCCCTCCATACGAATCATAAAACTATCTTTGTTTTTGTGGTCTCTGATAAGCTAGGAAAACAAACAAGACAATTTCTTTTACCAAAATAATCTCAAAACTTAGAGGACAAGTTAAACACACATTTAAAAGACCTTTGAAGAGTCAATCTCAAGCAAGAATTCCATGACAAATCCCAATAAGTTAGTAATGCAAGATGTCAAAAATAAAAAAAGATCAACTTGATGCCTGAAAGTTGACAAACTCACGTGCAGAACATTGATATACTTACCAGTTATGGCTCTGACAGTTTCACTGGAAGCATACTCTTGAATAGTATGATTAGAGAAGAGAAGTTTTATAAACATTGCAGCCTGGACAGACGTATCTGGATCACTTGAGCCTATGAGGTCCAAGACAACCTGAACGCCACCAGCCTCTGCAACTGCTCTTTTATTGGAGCGGCTGTACATAACAAGATTTTGCAAAGCACATATTGCTACAACTTTCATTTCCTCTGTAGGTTGCTCTTCGAGTACATTGACAAGAGCACGACAAGCTGAAACTGCATCAGAACTTCGAGCCAGACTCTCATTCTGGAACAAGTCTCCAAGAGCCAATGTGGCCAACAATCTTGCTTGCTGAGCTTGGGTTTGCGGATCCAATAGGTACTGGGAGAGTGGCAAGATTGCAGATTTGGTTGCTTTTGATTCTCTGATTTTCACGTTGTTGAGTAACACTTCCAGAAGCCTCGCTGCTGTTTCCTCACATTGATGACTTCTTAAAAGTTCCAAAAGAGCCTCTATGGCACCACTCTCAGCCATTGCTTCAGCACTGGCTCCTTCATCACTTTCTAATACCAGAAGAGCATTCAATGCCCCAATAACAGTGGTCTCCATTCCAGACCGTAGCAATCTTACCAATACAGCAACTGGCACCTCCAAATAGAATTCAGAACTAAACTGAAGAATGCTACTTAAGACCGAAGCAGCAGATTCCCACAATGTATGAGGGAGAGAAGGATCAGCTTGCAATATCACTTTTGACAGCTCACCAACACCACCTTCCTTGGCAATCTCATTTGGCCATATTAGTGCAATGCTCACAAGAGCCTTAACAGCTCTTTGCTGCAAGATGTGTATGCCAGAACCAAGAACTCTTACGAGGGGACCAATCACTTGTTGAGTCACCGAATCCTTCTGAAGATGTTCTTCTAAAAGTAAATGTGAGAGAAGCTCAGCTGCCAACTGTTGCACTGCTGGAGCAGGGGAATCAAGCATGGGGATAAGTGGCTCAATGACTTGGTGAGAAGTGAGGGTATAGTCAGCACGGCATTGTGGATGCTCCAATATATTGACAAGAACCTGTAATGCACTATGCTGCCCGTCAGGGCCAATTTCAGGCCTTGTCAGAAGGAGGAAAAGGGGCTCAACCACTTTAGCAGCAGATGGTCCTTTTGCAATGCTGGCATTATTAGTCAATATTCTGAGCAATTCTGAAAATGCAGCACAGAGATAGTCTGGCGCTTCATGGAGGATATCAAGTATACTTTCAATCACTCCAGCATTTACCATTTCCATTTTGCAAGCCGGCCTGTCTTTCCCCAACTTCACAAGTGCTCTAGAAATAGATTCATGAAGCATATAATTTCTACCATATAGGAGAGCAACAAGAGGAACTACCGCGCCATGAGCTGCAACTAACTCAGCCAGTTGTTCATCATCAAGAAGTTTGTCTAGTGCACGGACAACTGAATGTTGAGCAGGACTATACTCAGTCACAAGGAGAGAGACCAGCGGCTCAACACAGCGTGCAGCTCCAAGTGTTGACCTTATTCTCGTATTTCCAAATAGTACACCACACAATTCTGCAGCATCCCCCTTCAGGTCCATTGAACAATTTGATGAGAGGATCTTGCAAAGCACATCTACTGCATTCATTTCAACATCTGCAACTGCAAGGGCTCGTGATGGGTTTTCACTTAATAACCTGACCAATGCAGCAATAGCAGCATGCTGCTCTTTCTCCAGACCAGTATTAAGAATTTCAACTAAGGGCTGGACAGCTTGTCTGGCAGTGTCTGCATTCCTAATGTGGTCTGCTGAAAAAAGGCTTTCCAATGCTTTAGCAGCACTGTGCCTTGCACCTCTTCCACCCAAGCGCAAAACTGCAACAAGTTGACTGACAGCACCAAAGGCAGATTCATGTCTTCGAATTTCAGCATTGCCAAATAGGATTCCTAAAAGATCAGTTGCAGCTTCTTCAGTTGCATCTTGAGGACCAAGAGAAAGATACTTGGTTAGTGCTTCCAAAGCCCCTGATTCTACCATTACATTCTTGTTTGGCTGACAATCTTTTGCAAGCTGAGTCAAAAGTCCTAATGCTAGAAAAGGTGCACCAGGACGATCAGGAATAGGCTTAAGTAGATCAACAAGGGCAGGAATTGCTTTTCGGGAAGTTGCACCAACCCTTATGTCTTCAACTCTGAACAACCTCTCAAGAGCAACTTGATCAGGATATCGCGCGAGAGAAAACTCCTCTGACAGCTCAAGAAGGTCACATATATCCCCATCAGCACAGCCAAGTAAGGAGATAAGACCACCAGCTGCACCAGAATTTGCAACAGATAAAAGAGTTCCCCTACTACCATTACACACCAGACTTGCTATTGCTTGTGCAGCAAAATATCTGTTTGCAGACTCTTCTGATTTCAACAAGTTTGAAAGTATTGGTATAGCTTTCATCGTTGCATGTGCTCGTATAATATCTCTGTCTTGAAAGAGGATCGCCAGCAGTAGTGCAAAAATCCATATGCTGCTATCTTCACCGAAATCACTCTGCATGAACAACCATGGACAAAAGAAAACAAATTTGATGTAATTAACTTGAAAATACAGTACAAATGCTTTCTATAGCATGAATCATATGTCAAGATTTTTAATACTGACAACCTTCAGAGAAGAGGATACATAACAAGGGAAGTTCTTCAGTTTTGGTTTTTGTGTTTAAGACAAAAAGGCCGAAAAGGAAGATAGGGAAGAAGGATTGAATACCTGACTATATTGCAAGAGACAACTGGAGATTTTTTCATTGAGGACTTCTATTGCCCCAGCTTCCATTATCACAACTTTACTTTTCTCATCATGACAAGCAAGAACTGAGAGTAGCCAAACTGCCAAGCTACATCCATGAATTACTGATGTTCCATTGTTGGCTTCACTATTGCCTCCCTCCTCCTTAGAATGCCTCGAGATGCTAATTATTTCCTTATCATCACTTTGATTTCCTGAAGCAGAGATCTCCATGGAATTAAGCATCATAACAAGTGATTGAATGAGATGACTACAGGAATTTGATTGATTTAAGTCTTCCACCAATCTCTGAGGGCTGACTTTTGCAGCACAAATAAGAAGTGCAGCTCCCCCAAGTTTGACCTTTTGGTTTGTAGAATTGATAACACGTCGAGCGACTGACGATATACATTCAGCTGAACTAGAAACTGTCTCTCCCAAGACGACAGGCTGATCCCGGCAAAGTCGTGATAATATTTCAACAGCTTGATCCTGCAACACCGGTGTTGCATAAGCAATTGATGAAACTATAGGAGTTATACTTCTTGGAAATTCAGCTAATACTGCCCATGCAGGTCTAACATTCCCACTAGTTCCCTCTGAACTTGACAGAATAGCAAGTGCACCTAGTGCTTCTGATAAGGCAACAGATCCACCATCAGCAGATTCTAGGAAAGAGACTAATGCAAGGACAGTTCCAGCACGATTGACACAATCAATTACAGCATTATCAATTTTGTGAGAACGGAACAGGCGAGTAATAGCTGCTGCTGCATGTGTCTTTCCAGAAACCGTGCCTTCACGCAGAATCCTTGTAGCAGGCAGAATAATTTCTTCAGGGATTGCTCTCTCTGAAGCTTCACTATCCAAAATAAGGTTTGCCAGGGCACATGTTGCCTGCTCTGCTACTTCTGAAGTTGAAGAGTTGGTGAGTGCAACTAGGGGAGACAATGCATCTCGAGCAACAGCAGCAACATCTCTGTTCTCTTTAATTGAAAGAAATATGGCAGCAATGCAATGAGATGACTCCACCAGGATGTTTTCTGACTCAGCATTTAGCAATTTCATCACAGACCAGAAAGTTTTAACTGCAAAGCCACTTTCCCGCAAGTCCTTTCTGATCTCAAAGATCCCTGCCAAAGCCGACGCAGACTTGGCCTGAGTCTCTTCCTTAGTAGAGTTCAATATCTTAATCATTGTCTCAATTGCATCATTTGCAGCACTACCTTCCCTCAATATATCACTCAAGGGAACCACAGAAAGCATACTTTTCAAAGCATCCAGAACATAAACCTTTGATTCAGGTAGGTCACTGGTTAATAATGCAGTGAGTTGGCTGATAGTTGCTCTATCAGATTTATGGATCAAATGGTTTAGAGTCTTTGCGGCAATTTCTTTTCCATTGGGGCTACCATTCTTCAGTAGCCATAATAATGCAGGAACAGCATCAGCACTTTCAACACATGCACGTATATCTTCACTATGGTTGCATAGGTTCCTCAGGATTGTTGCAGAATCTTCCTTGGCTTTGGCAGATCCTGTTTCTAGTATTTGAACGAGTGGAGGTATACCACCAGCAGCAGTGATGGCCCACTTACTTTCATCATTTTCATTAGATAGAAGGCAAAGCAATGCAACTGCACATTCCTGCTGCTGCTCTGAGGACAGTCCAAGAAGAGATATCAATAATTGAACACCTTCACGTCCCTGAAGTGCACGCCACAAGCTCCCTTCACTGTTGCAAAGTGTGAGGAGAGCTCTTATAAGCTCATCCTGAACTTCATTTGCAGCCATTGTGATCAAACCAACTAGTAATCTTTTAGCTTCAGAATTTGCAAGTTTAGTTGAGAGTACGCTATTACCATACAAACTGGCCAATGCTTCTATAGTTCGTTCTTGGACGAGAAATGGCACACGAGGCTTGAACTGCCTAACCAAAGTCTGCTCTATGGCTGTGGGGTCTGATGCCCTTGTTGATTCAGCTTTGCTGTCATAGATCATGAGAGCTGAAGCTAAGGCCCCCAAAGTGTCTGCTGTCTGGGCAGATGATGAGCATGATTCCAGGCTTTGTCCAAGGCTTGTGATGACATATGATAAACCACCAGAAATGTTAGCAAGAGCACACATTGCATTCTCCTGCAAAGCCTGTGCATACTCACCCTGCATGAATTCTTTTGATGGAGCTATAGTAGCATTTATCAAGGCCGGAATACCATTGGAATTTGCTATCTCCTTTCTGGCCTCTTTACACTGAGAAGAAAGAGACTTAAGAGCACCCGCAGCTTCTGCTCTAACAGAAGCTTCATTACCAGGTCCCAATAACTTGAGAAGTTGTTTAGTAGCATCTGCAGCCAATATTTTAGCACAAACTGATGCATCCTCCACCATCATACATGCAAGAAGAAAGCATACGTTAGCTTGGGTCCCTGACTGGCCTGCTGTGAGCAACTTTACTAGTATATCCACTCCACCAGCTTGAATCGTTGCAGACCAAAATCCCTCAGTGCTGCTAGAGAGGTTTTTAAGTGCTCCAGTCAACAAATTGTCAACTAGGTTGCCAGTTTTCAGCCCACTTTGAAGCAGCCCCCAAAGCACTGGAACAACTCCTTCGGTTGAAAAAATTTTAGACCCAACGTGATCCTTCGCCCCATCTTGAGAAACTGCATATATTGTCTTTGCTGCAGCAATTTGACCTTCTGCAGAGCTTGACTTAAGAAGTCCAAGCAATGGCGGAATGCATCCTCCAAGCAACACTTTTACTCTCAGCTCATTCTCCTTGCAGAGAGAACCTAAAACAGTAGCAGCCTGTATTTTTACTCCCAGTGTTCCTGAACGGAGCAGAGAAACAAGTACGGGAACTGCTTGAGAGTGAGACCCAACAGCACTAAAGGCACTTTCACGTGTTTCAATAAGATCTAGCAACTGTCTTAAGGAAAATTCTTTCTCTTGTGCAGATGAAGAATTTTGACGCAACTGCTCAATGCATTGTGCAACGCTGGCCAATGTGCCATCTGGGTCCTCCATGCTACTACTACGATCTCTGCAGATGATTTAAGAATGTTATTTTCTCACATAAAGTTATATCAAAAGTCTCTTACTTAGCACCTTATGAAATTGGAATGAACATAAGCTGAATGCTTTTGGTTTGTTTAATTGTGTACTTTTGTTTTGTTATATTAGGAAAGGAAATATATTTTCGTGGCATCATGCACCTTCCGACATCAAACATAAAAGTTTGAATATGAAGTATTTCAAAATCATAGAAAATCTACTCATCTAATGATCACTAGGCATCCAGAGCCATGGTTCCAGTAAATTTCTAGCTCAAATAATAACCATTTTCAATACAACCCCACAAAATCATTACAAATTCAGAGCGTTAACAACCATTTAGATTAAACATATACAGAGATTTGATTGGCACTTTATGACTCAGAAAGTGTACTTTTCACTGTTTACATCACAGAAATTACATATTTCCTACTCATGTGGACTTCTACGCAAAGGCATGTGGTACCTTTACTGACTAAATAAGGAAAGGATATTTGATAGAAGTCTAGTTTTTAGCACTAGAGTAAATCTGTATTATTGAATGAAAAAGTACTATATATTGCTAATACAGTGGTGATTCTAACAAACACTTCCAGAGCTGAATGCTCCTCAGAAAGAACAATCTCCTTTCTGCCTCCAATGACTTCTCCTCCCCTCTCCCCTTTTTTTCCCCCAGCTTCTCAGCCTAAAAATCACCTAGTCCCAAAAACATTCTGTTTTGCCAACTCAGCCCATAACTAACTAACTCCCCTCTACACCTTCTTTCTTTCTCCTCGTGTATACTCTCCATATCCTAGGCTTATTCCCTTCTTTGTTATTATCCCCCTTCCCTAAATTATGCTCACCCATATCAGTGCTAACAATATTGACTTTGGTAACCAACTGCCATTGCATATGGCAGACTGGCAGAGGAGGTGGGTGAAAGAGGTCAGAAAATGTCGTAACCAATTGCCACAACCTTTGGAAACTCCGAAAGTTTTGGCAACTGATTTGTTGCACTTGCCTTTTTCAAAAGGCAGGAACATGATTAAGTACATTATTCAAAAAAATTTCAGCGCCTTAGAAATTGCGAACATAGATGAGCAACAAATAACAAACAACAAAAGATGCCAATTTAGTTGCATGCACGTTGTTCTTGAAGACTACATTACTAAATTAGATTAGAACTGACCGTAAACCCATCTTCAAAACAGAGTGTGGAGTAGGGGGCTCTGAATCTTGAAGTCTTGCATCAATATTTTTTTCCTGAAACCATGAAAGGGGAGAATGTAGATTTATTCGAATGTAGATTTATTCATACACATCTACCAAACAAAACATTGATCAAAGACATGGAGAATTTCAACGTATGTGATCCCTTTTCCATTTTTTTCTATTTTGATAGATGTGAGGGGGAGGGACAGAATATATATCAGAAATGCCACCTATTTCTGGTTCAGTATCTAAACTGGGATCAGAAACTAGCAATGAAAAGCAGTATCTCCAGGAACTTTGTGCGTCTTCTTACCAGAGCAAAACAAAAAAGAACATTAAATACGTCTTCTTTAGTAATTCCACTACAGTCCAATAAAGAATCAGATACACCAATGAGCAACTATCAGATCACTGCGATCCAGCCCGTAACACATCAATCAAGATACAAAGAATCAGCATAAGTATCTGAATCTCATGCTCAGAGTACATAAACAAGCAAAGGTGTGAACTTTACCGTATCATTTGCGGCAAGGCCATTGCCATTGCTGGCAGCCAACCTCCAAGCGAGTGTGGTCGCCAGTTTTACTTAACTTCCAGATTCCCAACACAAATAAATCAGTTCAAAACCTTGCCCCTCCCCGGATCTGCCTGCTTTACACAGTCAAAGCATCAAAATCCTCTCCCAGAACAAAAGTCCCAATGCAAAACTTGGTGTCAGATCAGAGGAAAGCAGCCACTAATCGCTTCCCCAACTTGAGCTCAATTGAACTAAAACCATGTAAAAAACACTAAAATCTTAAAACGAATCCAATGCAATCAACCAAGAAGTAAAACTAAAGCCAAAGTACTCTGCCCTTGTCGACATTCAGAAGAAAGATTCAATTTTTTAAAATTATAATAAAATAAGCGAACTTGAACTGGTTGGAAATTTCCCAAAAGAAAGAAATTGAAGCAAAATCTAGACTTTGTTTATCTGAAGATAGCGATAGTCAGAGAGTGGATCCAACTTGAAATGAATCAAAAGATAGCGCATCAAATCTCAAGCAGAGGGAATGAGAATGGATCAAATCTAACAACAGTTAAGGAGACCACCTCCTCCTCCAGGAATACCAGGAACGACAAATCACATTGAGTGGAAAGCAATAGCAAAACACAATTCCAAAAGAGAGCGGTGTAAGTGGGTCTCAGTTAGTTACTTACCTCTTAGAGAGATGGAGAGAGGAAGAGATGTAGCAAAGAAGAAGAGAATGTGTTAGCATCTACAGATGTCGTAGAAAAGAAGCGAAGAAGAAAGACGATTAAAAGAGATGAGATTGAGAGTGAGTCAAGCTTTGCTCAGCTTGCAGTTAGCTTTCACAGCACCACCGACAACTACATGAACTACGCTATCTTACGGTTCGGCTTGGCTATAACCTTAATCACTTAGCCACCTAAAACTTAAAAAACCACAATTTGTCTTGTCCTGTTTTTACCATTATTATATAGTTGACTTTGTTAAAATTAATTAATTAAATTAAATTAAATTAAATTAAACAGCTTATCTAAAAATTATTTTAATTTAATTATTTAACCTTTAATTAGTGTAATTATTTTTTTACAAAATTCTATTTTTAAAAACTATTTATTTTGTTTAGGTATGAAAATTAAGGCAAATTCACGT
>JANZLF010000220.1:33945476-33960663 GCA_026546835.1 Erythroxylum foetidum | reverse complement strand
TATATATAGGCTAGGAAATGAGAGAGAAACGGAAAGGAAAAGAAAATGAAACGGCGAGAAAGGTCAGAGGTGGAGTTTTCTTAAAGCTTTTTCCAATACTCTACTGTTCTTCTCTCATTCGTCTCTCTCTCCTCTTCTCTGCTCAACCCTCAAAGGCCCCAAACCCAAACAATAAGGACGACTCAACTTCTTTTTTTTGTTTTTACTTTTCAACCCTCTGACCTTAAATTTGAATTCCTTTTAGTTTGGGTTGTTTAAACTTTGCAGGCAACTCCCCCATTTTCTTGACTTTTTTTGTCCATTGGAACTCCTCTTTTTTACACTTTATTGCCACTCCAAAAAAAACAATGACTTATCAGTTTAAATTAATTTTTATTATTTATAATATTACATTACACTTTCGTTTCGTCCGATAATAATAATAACACCCTAAATCCTATTTAATAACTTTTAGTATATGCCTCTAAAAAGTAGTCCAAATAAAAGCATTTTAGTAAGAGATTATCTCATATTTCGCATGTCAGCGAAATTTTTATTAAATATTATTGTTGTAATAATGAGATTATAAGTCATGTTAATATTTCATAATGATATATTTAATGAGTTCGATTTAGATTAATCAATTTTTGAAATTGTCTCACATTAATATTTCATAATGATATATTTAACCTTAATTATGATGTTGTGAGAAAATAATCCTTAGTGACTATAATTAGAGAAAATGGAGGCCTTACATAAATTAGAAGGAAGTGATCAAGAAATATATGTTTTAAAGTTGACAATTACAAGCAATGGCTAGAAATAGAAATGTCTGGTTGAGCGAGTAAGGGTAAAGGACGTTCTTTAAAGTTCACTAATATAGTTAACTTAGTTATTAGGAGATATTTACTTTAAGACTCTACTATATAGTTACCGCGTAGGAAGTCCAATCCAATGTTATTTCTGTTTTTTCTAGTTGTAAGTCCTGGGCAAGACTTTCGGGCTTACAACTTGAATTTTTATGACAGGAGTATAGGAAAAGAGCCCGCGAAGCTGTCTAAAATTGTAGGATTTTTCATGTATTTAGCGTTTTTGAGCAAGAACTCCTAACTTAAATAGAGACGAGAAGAGCCATAATTTGCAGCTTATCAAGTAATAGTAGATTTAGACACCATATCAGGTATATCCTTTGATTATATTTTATTTTTATTTATTTAGGTATTTATTGTAATTTTATTTACTATTATTTAACCTGCATCATTATTTTATTGTCTCATTTGCATATAAGTCTACCGGAAACAACCTCTCTATTATGTAGAGGTAAGACTGCGTACTATCAAACCTCTTCAAACCTTACTTTATTGCGGGACTTCAGACCAGATGTTACGATGATGATGATGAATGATATATTTAATGAATTAGATTTAGATTAATTGAATTTTGGATTTGACTAAAAAATCGTTGTAAACACCCACTTAAAAATAATGTAATGTTAATTTAATTTTATAAAATAATTTGTTTTAACTTTTAATGTTTTAAAAAATCAAAAACAAAGTAATTATCGTTTTAATTTCATCTTAACTTAAGTTTGATATAAAATTTATTTTCTAAAATAATATTATCTCATACTATCAAACAAATTTTAGAATAAATTTAAGTCAGGTTATATTCTCAAATTTATAAATATTAATAAAAGATTATTCACTATAATAAAGTTATTAAAATTTATAAAGATGATTTGAATGAATTTTATCACTTAAAATTAATTCATTAATTTATCTAAAATATGTAATTTAAGAAATATTATGTAAATTGTACATTCAATTGAACTTTGTTTTTTCTAGAAACTCCCTAAAAAATTTCCTATTTATTAATCTATTATTACTTAATTAGAAGAGTTTATATTTAACACTATTCATTAATTAAAAGATTAATTTAATTGGTGTATAATTATAACAAGACACCCTTTTTATGTCCAAAAATAATAATTAAATTTAAGTCATTTTTTAGTGCGTTATCTAATGTCAGCATTCACGCTCGATTTATATTACAAACAATTTGATTCATTATTGTTATTCATTAGTCAACCGGTTGACCAACGACGTGACTCCTGCCGGCTAACAAAATTAAATTATATTTTTTTCGACAAACTCTTGTTTCATAATTAATTAAAAATTCAACTTTTTTAAGTTTAGTTTTTAACCACAATTTATTTTTGGTTGGGTCGGCAATATCGGGCCTGAGCCCAATGTGACGGCCGATCGATCGGGGTCACACCCACGACTTAATTTGGGCCTAATCCCCATATCCACAGCCCATCAGCATGAGAAAACCTCCCATGCACGTACGTGAGAAACGTAGGGATCTAAAACCTAGCAGGAAATCGTATATAAGGTATGATTCTCTCATTATCAAGGTACGAAAACTCATAACCTAGTAATTCCTCTGATTTGATCACTCCCACTTTCACCAAAAAACCTTACTTGAACGTCGGAGGGGCTAATCGGGACATCACCCCCGACGTGCCTTCCATTGTTTTGCAGGTATAATCACGTAGCTGAATTCACAGGAAGTTGCCAACCGATGGAGCAAAACGGCAACGCACCGTTCGGCCAGAATCCGGCTGAACCAATGTGAAAATGCGTTCGACTCACCTTCAATCTAAATAGTGATAATGTCAGAAATTTAAGATAAGGGTCTAAATATTTAATTTTTTAAATTTTGAAAGGTCCAATACATCACAAACCTTTAAATAACCTCATCCTAATATATATATATATATATATAATAATCTTGAAGGTGAGGGACTCAGTGCACTATTGGCCTCCACCTACCTCCGTCCCTGGAGGATTTTTTTTTACGTTAAAGAGATATTAATTATTAAATAGACTGTCAAATATATATAATAATTCGTAAATTTTATATTTTGAATAAATTATTTAATAAATCAATAATTTAAAATTAAATAATATATTTGATCTAATTAATATTTGTAAATTCTAACTTTGGGTAGGACACGGAATAAAAGGTCACTGTAGTGCCTAATTAGGTAACGATGCTTACATTATGCTTATCTTGTCTTTGTTAATATGGGCCCATTTAAGTGTCGTGTTTTATTCTAATTTTGTTTACTTAGGGCACTATATGCTCTGCATATTATTATTATTATTTAATAAAAAGAGCACAATACTTTTCATGTTTTTCACTATTTTTAAACGATAATTATAATTTCAAATTAAAAATTCTCTTATAATACATAATTTAAGAATGTATTTATCAAATTACTTAAATATAAATTATCATCATCATCAGACTCAATCCAAAGTTTTAGCGAAGTCTAAAAAAATCTGATAATACTTAGCGTTTTTCTTACGTAGTAGAGAGTGGATAAAGTATTACATATGTGATTTGTATAATTGGCATAATTGTTCTATTAGGTGCGGCCACGTGGCAGCAAAGTTGATGACTCACGTCGTAAAGCACTTCCACGTGTAATCAACGACAGCATTGCCAAATGGAGGACTTGCCGTTATATCTAGTTTAATCAAAACGGAACACACGCGGCTCGCTCTCGACTGCTCAATTTCCCCGATAAAGGTCCCCTCTCGCTTACCACCACCAACCAACGCATCGTTTCCGGTCACCGAGCTCGACGTCGTATTTAGAAGATGTGGAGGTGCGCAGGTTAAGGGTTGGAACAATAGCACCTCGCTAGTGGTGGAAGCATATATGTATATAAAAAAGTTGTATCGTTGACTATCTGTAGCTCTGGATAAGCCAAAGCAAATTGAGCTAAATAATTGGAGAGAGTTGCATGATTTGGGTCTGTTTTATAATTAGTATAATTTCAAAGAAAAAAAAGAAAATGGAATAAAAAATAAGTAGGAACAGTGATGAAGAGGAGGAGAGTTCATTTTTAAGCTGCGGGGGTGTTCTCATTTGAGTCTTGGTTTGAAGAAGAATGGTGTTTGAAGCAAGTTTGGTGGGAGAATATGTGAAGAGAATAGTAGGTTTACGAGGTTTTGGGTTGGAAGTTGCAAGCTCTGGGTCTCTGCTTCTGGTTCTTACTCGTGGCGGGAAACTTTGTTCTCATCCCACTTTGATTTGAAACAGGTTCGTTCTATTCGTTTGTTTTGGTTCTTTTTGATCGTTTTCTTCTTCTGGGTTTTCGTGTTTCTGTTCATCGAGTGTGCTCGGTTGCAGAGAGATGGGAATAAACTGAAGTTTCTCTTAGTTTCAGAGCGTTTTTTTTTTCTTTTGTTTCGTTAGTAATTGTTTGGTCGTGTAAACTTGACATGATTTGGATTCGTAGATCGGAAAGATGGTTCTATTGAGTGAAGTGGGTCAGAGACAGATTCTTTGGGTGTTAAACGAATTCTCTAGGACCGTGTTTCGAGTAGCAATGGAATTACAGAAGTTCTTGTTTCTTATTATCTTGTCTTCTGGAAGTAGAAAAATGTTTTTAAACAAATCTGGACTGTTTTGCATTTCATTACTTATTTTCGTTTTTCCATCTTCCTGGAAAGTAGGAGCGTCTGGAATTTCTTAAAATTTGGTCTACTGTGGTTCCACGGAATTTGTGATTTCATGGTCCTGGTCTGTCCTGATGTCTCAATTTCCTTCTTATTCAGTTGAACTCTCCTGGTTACTATCTTCACTTTTAAAGCTTACTGAGCGTACCTTTGTATTGGATATAAGGAGCATGAACTCTCCATCGACACAGTTTATCACCTCAGGAAGGATGGGCATGTATGAGCCTATCCATCATATTGGAATGTGGGGAGATACTTCACCTGCATCAATGATAATAAACGGCTCTCCGGGTACGTCGACATCGATGATTTTCACGGTCGACACGAAGCTAGAAAATCAGGTGCAAATCTTTAAACTGAATCCTTACTTTTTCTGGTAATTTTTGGTCATAGGTAGTCATTGTGAGCTGAAGTTTTTGTTATGCAATTTCATTAGTCAGAGAACACGTCACAGGATACACTTGGACCTTCAAGCAAGTATGATCAAGAAGCAAGTAAACCTAGTGATAAGGTGAATGTTATGACTCGCCCCTTCTCTCTTGCCCTCTCTGTGTATGTTTGTTTATGGAAGTAGATAATTTGTTGACATGTTGATGATGAAAGGTACAAAGAAGGCAAGCTCAAAATCGTGAAGCTGCTCGTAAAAGCCGGCTGAGGAAAAAGGTACAAGTATCCATTGAACATACATCAAGTTCTGCAGATTGCTGGCTTGAATTCTAGACTTTGATTTGCAGGCGTATGTTCAACAATTAGAATCGAGCCGGTTAAAGCTGATACAATTGGAGCAGGAGCTTGAAAGAGCCAGGCAGCAGGCATGAAGAAGATTATCTTTTTGTTCCACTGAAATCTTTTAACACTCCACTAAAACAGTTGTTGCTCCTCTTCCAGGGTCTGTACTTAGGTGGTGGAGTAGAAGTTGGTCATTTGGGGTTTAATGGAACCATAAACTCAGGTTTGTGTTTCTCAAAACTCTGATTGATACCACCATAGTTAGAATTGATTGCATGTCTCATTGAAAGCAACAGGGCTACAAATGGGTTGGGTGAGCCAAGGCCACCTAAGACTTGAGCCCAAACTGAAGGCCGAAAGAGATTTGGTAGGTATAGTTGGAGCCTGATTGAGTCTGGATAAGTATTGAATTTTTAATATATGCAGAGTGTAGAGTCTATTTAAAAGAATTAGACTTGGGTCAATTATTGTTCAAATAACTAGAACTAGTTGCTTAGATAGTTGATACTTATCACTTATAAACCCTTTAACATTTTCATGTTTAGTCAATATGGAACCTCACTTAGATTTATATGTAGTCTAACTTTTCTTCTCGTGTGGGCCCGTAGGCCCATTGTAAATTCTAACATGATATCATAGCAGGTTGCTCTTATGTTAGTCGTTAACTCCTCAAAATGATAAATTATGTCACGTATTAGACCCACATATGAGGGGGGTGTATTGAAAAATAAAGTGAGAGTTTGTCCCACATTGGAGAAAGAGAGGAAAGAAGACTAGCATATAAATCTAGTGGATTACTCCACCTATCAACAATTGGTTTTAGGATGGAAACTCACTTGAACTTGTATGTAGTTTAACTTTCCTTCTCGTGTGGGCCTGTAGGCCCATTGTAAATTTTAACAGTAAGCGGGCTCGAATTTGAGCTTGTTTGGACTTCCGACATACTTGAAAGGCTTAAAATCATTTGTAGAATCGCTTTTTGAGCTTTTCGATCAAAATTCAGCCCAAACCAATATGTATGGGGTTATTTCCGGCTGGGCTTGGACTGGACTTTGGATTGCACACCCCCTTTGCTCTAAACTCGGCTAGAATCTGATTGCTTTTTATAGGACTAGGCTCGAGTCCGGTCGACTCAAACTTGATCTGTTGACCTTAGGCCAGACCTTGAGCTTTTTGTCATTCCTAGATTTAGAATTCCTAAAGTACAATTTAAAACACAAATTACATCAGTTTGCAATCAACCATGCAGTCCAAAGTCAAGATAGTTGTTGCTATGAGAGAGCAACGCATTAATATATCTACTTCTACAGTCATAGATAGCCCTAAATTGTTTCTTGTTACTTGTTCTTCCCTAACTTTTTTTTAAAAAAATTATAAGCCAAAATCTGAAAATTCTGCAGCGATCACCACATTCGAAATGGAGTACGGAAATTGGTTGGAAGAACAAACCAGACAGATATCTGATCTGGGTATTGCTTTAAATGCTCATATCAGTGATGAACAGCTGCAGATACTTGTGGAAAGCTCGTTGAACCATTATTCTAAACTTTTTAGCATGAAAGCTGCTGCTGCAGAAGCTGATGTTTTCTATATGATATCTGGAATGTGGAAGCCACCCGCAGAACGGTTTTTGTTGTGGATAGGCGGATTTCGCCCGTCGGATCTTCTTAAGGTGATATACATTGTTCAGGTTTCATTGTGTCATAGCTCTATAAATAATTTGTATTAAGTTTATCATTGGATGAATTGCATTGCTGATAATGATCCCAAAAAAAGAACAGCCAACAGTCACACTGAAAATTGGATAGATCAGGAGTTTAGCTTATTAACTATTCATCTATGGGAGGCACTAAATCCAGAGTAACTTCACAGGTTCTTCTGCCTCAGCTTGAACCCCTGGTGGAACATCAGCACCTGGAGCTAACTAACCTCATATTATCATGTCAGCAAGCAGAAGATGCTCTTTCACAAGGTATGGATAAACTCCAGCAAACTGTAGTTGAGACACTGGCGGGTGGTCATTTTGATGAATCTAGTTACATGCCACAATTGGAAAATGCAATGGAGATGTTAGAATCTTTAGTTCGCTTTGTGTCGCAGGTATGGACTCCATCTCTTGCTCCAATATCGGAAATAGCATCTTCTTGCATATTTATTTGTGCTAAACATCAATAGGTGGTATCTAAAAGTTGGCATAAAACATTGATCCAAAACAGGCCGACCATCTTCGGAAGGAAACTCTGCTTCAGATGCACCGGCAGTTGACGATCCGTCAGGCAGCTCGAGGCTTGCTTGTGTTGGGGGAATACTTCCAGCGATTTAGAGATCTGAGTTCGCTATGGACAACTCGTCATCATGAGCCTGCATAGTCCTGCAGTGCATTACTAGGCACCAGGAAGTTCAAACTATGAACAAGATCACATCTCTTGTAGCCAAAAGTATATCTTTGAAGAATGTTTCTGTAAACTTATTTAAGGTAAGACATAATTCGAGCTGCTGACATTTTTGAAGCAGTTTTCCACAGAATCATGAAGTTGTGAATATACAAGCAGCCATTTTTTCCCAAGAAATAAAAGGATCTGTTTTTAATCAAATACTCAACGTTTTGAATCCACTGATTTATCTGCCACCAAATTTTTGCATGCTCAATCTGTTCATCCTGTACCCGATTATTTGATTGGTTGCTTCTTATTTCAGTATCTGCCATTTATGAATTATGCATTGAAACACAGCTTTGTCCTTGATGCATTGGAAAGCTGACTGGTGTAGAATGGGATGGCAAGTTAGTCCTACCTGAATCTAATCCGGTTTTCGATTGAAAGTTAACGAATTGAATTTAGTTTTGCTCGATCTTAGAATCAAGTTCAAATTTTAATATTTGTTGATTCTAAATTTAGTATCAGATCAAGCCAACTAATTAAATTATGTTTAATTAAATTTACATTCTAGTGGGCATAGGAAAATTGATAAGCTGGTTTGTACAATTTTTTATTTTTTAATTTCTTTCCCAATGAACTAAAAGTAAATTTATCTTATAATTTCAGTTATATTTAACAATTATTTACTTTTAAATAATTTAAAAACGCAATAAAAAGAGCTTTTATACTCTTTTTAAATTATTTTTAAAGCGACTACCAAGCACTTTGACTATTGAGTTTTGATATTATAACAATTAAAGACGTTAAATTTTTATTAAAATAATTTTAACACATTAAAAGTTCTCTCTTTTAATATTTAATATCATGAAATATGTTTTCAGATAATTTAAAACAACAAAAAGAAATATTTTTTAGAATGAATGAAACCAGAGAGATTCTTCACACACACAGAAGCCAAGATAACAATTTAGAAGGATTAAGAGAAAAACATTCCTAGTGCTAATTGTGCTACTTCACTTAATTATTGAATGAAACATGAGATATTGATGCTGGAAGATTCAGAATGTTACACATCTATCTCACTCTCTGGCAGATTGATGCTCACAGCTTGGACATTGAGTAGTCCAATGCATCAACAAGAAAGTCTGCACATACCAAAAGCAGAAGCAAAGTCATTACTCGGAAAACAAAACTAAAACAGCAATTTCTGCTCTTCAGAATTCACTTGAACTGGTACAGATCACGAGGGCTCAACTTATCATCCAAAAATCCAGGAATGTAAAACACATGAGAAGTACCTGCATCATATTTGGAGAAGCACATTGGTGGTTTTATTCGGAACACGTTCCCTTGCAGGCCCCCTTTCCCAACTAGAATTCCAAGCTCTGCAGGTGCAAGAACAGTGAGTTTATTCAACACCTGGAATAACTATTGCAGAACCTGATCGCTGGATATTTCAGGGGAACTTAGGTAGTACCTCTAAGTTTCTCAAATAGAACTGCAGTTTCTGCCTTGGCAGGTGTCTTCTCCTTCCTATCAGTTACCAGTTCTATCCCCACCATCAAACCCCTCCCTCTTACATCTCCAATGACTGAACGGAATTCACAAGCATTTAAGAATAAAATCACTTAAGGCAAGTCTTGTTAAGTAACTATACATCAAATTTCATGTTCATGGATCACTAAATGCTTGTATTTTTATTTAAAGATGAAGATTGACAAGCAAACAATCTTTTTTCTTGGAAACAATTCAGAAGCTAATGTATAAAAGCCATTACTTGCCTAACCACATACAAACAAAGCACAAAAGACTTCTGAAGAAACCTCCTGATTGAAAAACCCTCAACTAAATCTTCAGAACCATTATTACCAAAGTTTAACTATCAACCGTTAGCTTATTGTTAGGTTGAGATTCACGACATGTAGAGTAACAGAACCAGAGACTTTTACTTCACTTTAGGGTCTGTTAGAGCCATGCGAAAAACAAAAGACAATTGCTTATTTTGCAGTGATTGGTCAAAGAGAAATTACTGTCATGTCTTTGCTGCATATCTCTCAAGCGTCCAAGCAAGTGGGATCCAACAGCAGCACAATGATCTTGGCGCTTCTCTTGATCAACTACTCTCAGAACTGCTAGTCCACCAGCAGAACAGACAGGATTACCACCAAAAGTGTTGAATTGGATTTTCTGGGCCATCACACTTGCTATTTCTGGTGTTGTTACTACTGCACCTAAAGGTAAACCATTTCCTATACCCTGTCAATAATCAACATCAAATGTCAAGACAGGTTGGTAAAGGAACAACAGTTATAAATTCCTGATATGGACTAAATTTTCAGGATTGAGTGATTAAATTCAAATGGATGTACTTTTGCCATGGTAACTATGTCAGGGATGACATCTTGGGTCTGAAAACCCCAATAATGGCTTCCAGTGCGACCAAATCCTGTTTGCACTTCATCTGCAATGCAAATGCCACCGGCATTTCGTACAATATCATAAACCAGCTTCAAGTATCCAGGGGCTAATTCAACTGCTCCACCAACTCCCTGGAGTTGAGCAAAATAGAAATGAATGTTATAAAAATCTCTCATCAATGATTACTGAAACAGCCAAAACTCAAAACTTGTTTAGACAACATGCATTATCAGTTGCTGACCTGAATTGTTTCAGATATAAATCCAGCCACCCTTCCTGAAGTTCCATAGCTAATATGATCTTGAACATCTTTTGCATAGCCGGTCGGATCAGGGCCAAAGATTCCTCGGTAAGGATCCGGATTAATCACATGATGAATTTCTCCCTGCAGTATTTTACACTTAGAATCCTATTGTAATTTTGCCAAGTTTCTTTCTTAAGTAAGGAGAGTCGACACAAAACCTGTTGTATAGGATACTTCCATGTATTTAAAGCAGTCAGTCCAATTGTACCAGAACTTCCACCATGATATGCATTTCTTAACGATATCATTTCAAGATTGCCAGTATAAAGTCTGGCCATCATCGCTGCCAGCTCATTTGCTTCTGAACCAGAATTCACAAAGTACACAACCTAAATCATGAAAATTCCAATTTATTAGGTCTTTTGCTCGACTCTGCCTAGCTCAGAACTAATCATTTACCTCAGAAATTCGAAACTAATTCTTGCAAGGAAAAGAAAGAAGCAAGTTGACCTCCACCAATCTTCATTTCTTACTTGACAGACAAAATTATCATCTTCTCAACCCTTTAGAATCATAATAGTTGTGGGAAAAAGGTAGAGAGAAGATAAATTAAGCAAAGACCTTGAGGTTCCCAGGCATTTTGGCAGCTAAGGCCTCTGCGAAATCAGCAATGGCGTGATGCAAGTAAATGGTTGTAGCATGCTGGAGAAGCTTACTTTGCTCTGTAATGGCTTCCAAAACATGAGGATGGCAATGCCCACATGAGACTGTCACTATTCCTGCAAAAGCATCCAGATACCTCCTCCCCTTCTCGTCATATAAATATTGCATCTTCCCTTCCACAATGTTCAGCTACAGATGATACAAAACCACTCATTTAACCAAAACCCATTCAAGAAAAAATCAACCTTTATGTACACTTGATCATCTTTCAAGAAAAAATAATCAATCTTTAGCATATACATCGCCTAAACTTAAATGGGTATTTTACAAATAATAAATATAAAGTATTATCTATGTAAACTCACAGGCTTCTGATAGTAGTAAAACAGTGAGGGACCAAGAAACCTCTTTCGTTTTTCAAGCACTTCCTCTGCTAACGGTCCTCGATACGGCTTTGGCTGGTACTCAAACGGTGGTATTTGTGGCGGGGCATCGCTGGCAACGGCCGGGGATGTGGCGGATGATGAAGAAACGGAAGTGAACGAGCAACGAAGGATGTGGTGAGGGGAATACAACTTGGATTTGGATTCTTGTACGGTTTTCTTCAGAATTTGCCACCGGAAAGCCATCTAGAGAAGCAAAAGATTGAGAGAGAGGGAGAGAGAGAGACGAGTAGTTGCTTTGCTGTTACTCAGGTGGCACTGTCTGGTTCTCAAAAACCAAAAAGTTTGTTATGCTATGGCGTTTAGCCATTTTCGAGGATTATTTGACGGCTGACGTACGATTTCGGAGATTTATGATAAGGTCAGGAGTTGACAAGGATACACGATGTTATACTCTTTCCGAAAGATTCCCATGTTTACATGAAACATCCATATAGATACAAAAATCCATAATCACATGTTTCTACGATTGGGTTTGGGCATTCAGCTGAAAAAGCAACAAATCCGCTGTAAATAAATTGTACACTTAACAGATTATGTAACAGTAAGAAGGTGGTCGAATAAACCTGGCAATGATGACACACGCAGATCTATCAAATCGTTGCTTTTTGGGACGGGACCAAAGTTAAGGGATAGCGCTCCACGTATCTTCTGACTAAAAAATTCAATACATTTTATCGGTTGGATTTTTTATTTTTTAGTTTAATTTATTTTAATAATTTTTGTTTAATTAATTAAAGTTTATATTCCAAAATTTAATTTTTCCAATATTTGGCTTGTTTTATAATTTTTAATACTAATTAAACTTTGTAAATCTTAAACTTTGTTTATATTCTATTTTCACAAAAAATGCTTGTAAATTTAGGAAATATAAATACTTTCATTTTATTAATATTAATTAATTTAAATTTCTCATTTAATTTTTAATTATTGATTCAAATCTAAAATATATAATTTACGACTTTATGTATATGTTTGTGTGATGGTAACATTGAAATGAAAAGGGTAATATTAAAAAAAAAAGAGACAACAAATATTTGAAGTTTTAAAAGTTTCAAACTTTAATATATCTTAAAATATTGTGATGCTTAATTAAAATATGATAGTTTGCTCGATAATTTTGGATAAATTATTATAAATATCCTAACCTTTAAACAATTTATTAAATATATCAATAGGAATATCGCCCAACCTGGCTCGAGTCGGAAGGATCACAGGTCGACTCATCCTGACCTGTCGGGCTGTGGATTGGGTCATTGGACTGGGTCATTGGCAACGTGTGCCCGGATCAGGGCCAATCCGGTTCATTGACACTTCTATATATCAATTTTCATCGGTGTAACATTACAAATCATAATTTATAAAAGATATATATTTATTAATCTACAACATTATTAATAACAAATCTTAATGATGTTTAAATGAATTTCATCATAATATATGTCTTACAAAATTTGGCTACATTTGAATATTTTTCATTTTTCAAAAGTTTAGTTATTACAAATTTATAAATAATATATCTCTTATCAACTATTTTCTAAATTCTTTACCGAAAATTGCATTTATTATTAATACTTCTACTTTTTTGGGTCAAAATTTTAAGTATTGATTTTTAAAAAATAAAATCTTAACAAAAATTCTCTTACTATCATAAATATATAGGTATACATTTGTATAAATCATAATATTCAGTGTTATAAAATAAAAGTTGAAATATTTTTAACATTTTTCTCATAATTAAGAACATTTAATATAATTTATTCAACAATAAATTTTATAAATTATTACATAAAATGAAAATTTTAATATATAATCAAAAAGTAATGTTTGTAAATTTCCTTTTATTAAAAATTTAAACTATTTTTATGTGTTTTTAGTGATATAGTTTGATAGATTAGAAAATATAAGTCATCCACCAAATTATGGATGGTAATGAGTTGGGTCTGATGCAACAAGCTTGAGCAGAAGCTCAGCCTGACTCGCCCTACCTAATTTTTTTAATTAAAAAACAAAGTGATGTCATTTTGTTTATAAGAGTTGGGACTTGGGTCGGACCGATCTTAGCTAGCTTAGCCTTAAGTCGGCTTGAGGCTTGATTTTTTTTAAATTCAAGGACTGGTCAACTAGATCCAGGCCCAACTTGGGCCCAATTGTCATCCTTAAACCATTTAACGTCCCTCTTCAACTAGACCAGTTGATCATAATGTTACGAATATCGTACTAGACTTAGGATCAGATTTAATTATGGTAGGATATAATACCAGTACAAGTCAATATTGGGTTCTATTACAGATAAATTTATAAAATTATAAAGTGCCATTCAATTTTTTATGGTATACAAGTTTTTACTTTGTTTAAATCATATGTTAAGAAATCATAAAATTATAACTTTGATAGAAACAAATATTTCTTAATTTTTATTAATATTATTTTCACATATTTCTCATAATTAAGATAAGAAATAGATCATTTAACTCTCATATAGATATAAAATTAAGAAAATACAAAATACAAAATATGTATTTATAATAAGTAAATTTAATTTCAAATGTTATCTTTACATATTTCAAAAGTTATTATAATAATTTTTCATATGTAAGCACTAAATATATATTGTCTAAGTGAAATATATAAATTTTAAAAATATTTATTGAATATAATTATGTTAAAGTAATATATTTAGTAATGATAATCACTTTGTATAAGTCTAATTATATAAAAAATTATTTAATATAAATTTATTTATATCTGTATTATTTATTAAATAAACTGTAGATAATTTTATCATATTCCTTTTTATGAATAAGAATTATATTTTATACAAGAGATTTTTTAATTTTTTAATTTAGTCATATTTTTTAATATTATAATGCTGACTGATATTTTGTTACCGACTAGTACTAACCAAAAGAGTTGGTATCAACCAGTATTAGAGCTTGATATGAAACTTTCTTGTTCGGAACTAATTTTTTGATGATATGGTCAATATCAATCGACACAATACAATATTCAAAATACTGGTTAATCCAATCATGTAAATCTTAATAATGCTATAAATACTTAATCTTGTGCCATTTAAACTATTAATTTTAAACTAAAATCTACTTATACATTATAAGTACTTCAAAGGTTCTATGGTTACTGTAAAATTATTTAAAAAATTAATATAGTTCATCTCACAAGTACTTTCACTGCAAGGAAAGAACCCCTTCTGTGACATTTTTAAAACATCGCAAAAGGTAGTAAAACGTTGTAGAAACCCTTCAGCGACGTTTATAAAAACATCACAAAAAATGTCGTAGAAGGGTGAATAGACAAAGGGTTTTCACGACGTTTTATGGAAAACATTGCAAAATGTCTTAATATTCTACGACGTTTTAAAAAACGTCACCAAAAGACTGAAGAATTTGTGACATTTTGAAAAAACGTCACAGATTGTTAAAGTTTTGCAAACGTTTTTTAAAAACGTCTCGGAAATCACCTAATGTGCGACATTTAAAAAACGTCGCAGAATAGGTTCAATCCATGACGTTTATTTTCTGAACCTCGCAAATTGTATGGAATTTATATAATTTAATTTTTCATTTATTCAAAAATAATTAATATTTGATAATTACTCAATATTAATTTTAAATTTTTTATGTGTTTTCATTTATTCGAAAATAATAATAATTGAATAATTATGAAAATTTAATTATTATTATAAATTTTCAATTAATCCGAAAATAAATTTAATTTAGTAATTTGCAATTGTAATAAATAAATTTTCTTTTATTTTGTTTCAATTTACGAAAATAATTT
>JANZLF010000220.1:33921980-33937422 GCA_026546835.1 Erythroxylum foetidum | reverse complement strand
CTTTAAATTAAAGCCTTCATATTTGCATCCAGTCATAAATAATGCAAATAAATGAAATAAGGATGCACAAAATAATTAAAACAATTTTTTCATGTATAATAATCATGAATTTATACACACAAAATTTGCAGTTAATCACACATAATTTGTGCAAAATTAAACAATAAATAAATTAAATAATAATGCACAAAATACTTAATCTAAGTTTGCATGTATAATAATCATGAATTTATACATACAAACTTGACAATTAATCACATGTAATTTGGGCAAAATTAAATAATTAGTATATGCATGTCATAAAAATAAAGAAGAAATACACAATTTAAAAGACTAATTTAAATCAAACCCAAAATTGAGTCATAAGAGTAAAGGGCTAGATCTGCAACTAATAAGCCCAAGTCCAACTAAAATGCTAGATCTGAAAATAATTAAATGCTAAATCTGGCCTAACTATCTGAAGTAGCCCAACTATCTAATAAAGGCTTGATCTGAAATTCATAAAGGCTGGACCGAAAATAGCCAAGCCTGACTCAATTTAAAAAAAAACGCAACAGTGTCGTCTTCTTCCTCCAGTAGGGTCGGGCGTGACCCTGCTGGACCAGTCGGAGCCCCGACTGGTTTGGAGGCCAGAAACCACCAAACGTCACGGGAAGAACTACCGGAGGACGAGGAGAGCCAGGCGACGTGCACGAGACGCAGCAAACCAACCATGCAACGTTCACGAAATGGCAACGTCGACACCATCACTTACGGCCACCATCATCCCGTCTTCCCACGTTTTCTGTCACCGTAGAAGGCTCCAGGAAACACAACAGCACCAGAGTAACGTCTTAAGGAGGTTTAAAAGTCGAAAAATTCAACAACCTCAATATCTATTTTTTAGCATAAACGCAACCAAGAAAAAAGAGTAAAACAGAGGCCGAAAATTTCAGTGGGTTTCCTTGGTATATATGGCAAGATAGAGGCAAGCATATTTCTCTGATACCAAATGTGAACTTAACCATGCATTTCATACAACATAACATTAACGTATAAAACACATGCAAAAAACACATATATGTAACCGTAATATATATGTGAAAAATAGTAGCGGAAGATCAAGAACGATTATACCTCCAGCTATTGCCTCCACCGTAGATCTGAAAGTTTTGTTGAAGGTCTGAGCTTCTATCCTCTTCCTGCAGCAAGCTTGATGGTGTTCACAATAATGCCACGGAGAAGATAAAGACCAAACCTTTTAAACCAACCCTTCATACCCTACTCTCCATCACAGTAGGTGAAGGTTGAGAAAGTGGGCGACAAGAATCCATGCGGGAGTAATGGGACATTATAAAGGGTCATGTAAAGAGAAAAGGGATCATTTACTTTGTCCGAATCCTTACAGTACCATCTTAAGGACAACTAAGAACATATTTAACGTTGTAGTTGGGTTCTCTAAACTAATTTTGGATGTCTTACACATGTTACTTTCGATATCAACTTTGTTATCATCATCGTCATCTCTCCTTTATTATTGTAATTATCATAAACGAGATAATCCTAAAAATAAAAAGTCATACCAATCATACATATTCTGAGAATTCTACATCAAGTTCTTTTGTTGCTTTCTTGGAAATTATTGGTCAGAGGTTGGAGTCCTACCGATACCAAACTAGATATTTCCATTCCATCTGGTGCCTTTGTTCATTTCTGCTCGGTCTTTATAGGAATAAACGCAGCTAGTTAGCTATCTTTTGACCAACAGCATCTTCATCGTTTATTCCAAATGGCTTTCTTTGAAATAGGGTTAGTGTTTTAGCCTCCTTCGTCACTTCTTTGAAATAGGGTTATTGTGTCTAAATGCACCATTTTGTAATGCATGTGACACTTCTCTTATGTATTTTCTCATTGCAATTGTTTTGTAGAAATTTGGATGAAGTTGTAGAGGTTAATAACCCAAAAGTTCTTAATACTAATTAGGTAAATTTCCAACTGCTATGTTATATCTTCTTTTGTAATTTTTGATCATCTGACATCAGTATATAGTTGGAATGCATGTTGTTTAAAACAATAACTGAAATTGTATGAAAGAATAAGAATGAAAAAAATGTCACTGAAGAATGATAAAAGAAGAAGAGATGGAAAAGAAAATGACATTTTTTGAAATTTTAAGTTACATGAAAGAGCAAAATTAGAAATGCAAACAGTGAAGGATAAATATGGAATTTACTTCCAAAAAGGATATTTTTGGTATTAATTGAAATAGATGAGGGTAAAATGAGACTTTTAATTAGTTAAGAGTATTTTTTATAATTATGGCAATTAGGTTATTAAAGATATTATTTTTATAATTAAGAATAAATTAGAAAAGAAAATAATGTTGGATTATTATGTGTAATTGGTTGGAAATTTTTCATAAATTAGTCTAATAGAATTTTGCAAATTTTTGGTCCGAAGGTCCGATGAAGGAATAATTTAGATTATTAATTAGTTGAGTCTAAAATTTAAGTAAAGATAACCTTAGCCTTTATTCTTAAAATAGAATAATGTTTTGTTATTAATAAATTATATTTTAAATTAATCATTAATTAAATTAATGATTAATAATTACATATATGAATTATGTTTAGTTTATTTCACTAATAATTAACAAAGTCAAGATGTTTCATATTTATATTTTTATATTTTGTTATATTTTATAAGATGAATCGCTTATTAATTCGACAAAAAATGTGTTAATTAAATAGAGATTAGTTGATAATATGTTGTAAATAATTGATAAAAGTCAAGAATTAATAACTTGCCCAGAATAAGCAATATTCGATGGTCTTAGATGGATAGATTGTGTTAATATGAGCGGGTGGTGACTAGGTATCTGTCCATAAAACAGATACCAGGGCATTCTAAATCTCAAGGATGTCTTATCCCGATGGCCAGATACCAAAGTGGTACCGAGATTTCTTGAATCTTGAGAATATCCTATGCAAACGGTTAGCTACTGGAGTAATAACGAGATATCAAGAGAGATTGAGGTACCCTATATCAATATTTATATATTTAATTACGTTTCTAGTTGATGAGATTTTTTAAGAGATGAGATAAGCCTACAGATCATTGAATCTAAGTCTATTATGTCAAGCAGGCCCCAAGTAATTCAGATAATGATGGAATAACTCATAAATGATAGTTATGTATTAATATATTTGTTAATCATTGTTTGATAAAAGTTTAGGTGGGTGTGTTGTATAGAATATTTTTGTGTTTAATAAACAATCTTTTCTTTTAGAACTAAGGAGGAATTAGATGATTAATGATATGTTTTGAGAACTATTTGGTTAATTATAATTTAAGAATTTTGGGAGTGTCACATTCTCTCCCACTCATCTCACTACCATACATTCACAATAAATACATCCGTATATAACTTTCCTATAATTTTATAAATCATAGAAAATTTCTTAGATGTTTAAATGTTTTTAGAAAATTCTTTTTAGTTTTTAATTTTACAGAAAGTTTTTAATTTCGATTAAAAAATAAATTGGGTAATATGAAAATTAAGTATGAATTAATCAAATATTAATAATAGATAACCTAACTCAATTCTTAAACTCAAACTATACTAATTAATTTGATTTAAATTAATAAATAATTATAGTAAATTATTAATTTGAGTTATATTTAATTTATTTAATTTGAGATTAAGAACTGAATCAAATCATCGTGTAAACAAAATTTGATTAATAAACGTGTAAAATTCATATGATGCATGCATTATGTTATTATTTTCTACCCAAGGTTTAATATAAGAGATTTTTCTAAAAAACTAAAAACTATAAAGAGTTTTTCATAAAATTTTAAAAATCCAAGTTAAAGAATATTAAAAAAGTAACAAGTTACGAAGAAGAATGTCTGGCCACCAACATATTCTTATCTCTACGAACAAACGTACGTGTAAAGATTCCATTCGGCGTTGAAATTTCGTTCATGTCTTATAGTATGGCTCTAAAATATGGACCAGTTGGAGTACGGACAGGACCGATACTAGAGTTGGAATCACCTAATTTATGAATTATTATATCATCACAGGGTATTCGAATTCTTACAGTAAAATAGGATTCAGAGAAGTTTGATAGTACGCAACTTTACTTTTATATAATTTTTATAATTTATTTAATATATATGTGGTGATGAATCAAATTCTAACTATCGATTTGGTTTTGTTTTCTTCATTTTAATGCAATTGCAAATAAAAAAAATATCCTTAAATTGAACAAAGTATGTATGTTATATATATACCTGGTTCATAAGGGATTGAATTTAGATTTAAGGAATTAGTTTATGAATTAAGTTTGAATTTAAAAATTAAATAAAAATTTAAAGGTTGAGTCTAAAATATGCAAAAAAGTTTTTTTAAAAAGAAATTCTCACTCTAATTCAATATTTACAAGTGACTTATAACAACTTTACTTTGTAATTATTTTTAATAGTTATTTTAAAATAAATAATATTCATACGGTATTTTGTAATATTTAGATTTTATTAAAACTATTAGTTTTGATAATTATTTATCTAATTTAATTTTATCATGAATTATGACTTAAATTTGAAAATGCAATCCATTCATGAAAAGATTGGATATGGACTTAAAATTTTCTAAAAACTTTAATTTGAAAGTTTAGTTAGATCCAATGTTTTAAAAATCAAATTAGAAGTTAAATTGGTAAGGTAAAATATTTAAGGTTTAAAAGATTTAATCGATATTATAAATCTAATTAAAAATTAAATAAAAATAATTAAAGAAAACCATCTTTATCTATAAAAAATTTAAAGTTTAATTGAAAAGAAGACTATTATATGAAAATTAATTAGTTTATTTTAGTTTATAAAAATTGATTAGTTTACAAAAATAAACTAAATTAATTAGATTGATTTTTAATAACAAAAATTATTAAATTAAACAGAACTAGAAGGTTAAAAATTGAACCAAAAAATTAAATATTTGAAAATTTTTACTATAAAATTAGTTGAACTAGTTCGATTTTGAAAATATTAGTTAAATTCGACCCTAATTTGGCTATGTACAAATATCCAAATTTGAGTTAAGTGTTTGGCAAAATAGTAGGCCAAATTAATTAGGGTCGAGACAACTTTGTTCAACATCATGTTGTCATCACTCATTTGTTGACAGTGGAAAAGTACAAATTTAATTACTCAGACGTATCATAATTTAAAACCATATGAAATACTGACTTAACATTTGAGTTTTGTCAGCAAGCTCCGTTGCTTGTCAATGGAATCACACAATACCAAACAATCATTCGTTGACATCAATTTTGTACTACTTATGTATAGATATTGCCAATGATTGATTAAACAAATTGAGAATTGGACGGCAGGTTACCTGTATCCAAATATCCTGTGCCTTGACAAGCAGGAGTGGCTTGATTGGTCAAAACTCCTTACTTAAGGCTCTCTTTTTTAAGAGGTCTTGAGTTCGAGTCACGACAACGGAAGAGAAATAAGCATTATTATTTTGATGATCCTCTAGCCCTGGGCACAGCTCCTTGATCGGATCAATTACGGACGTCTCGCTTCCAGCAGCAGTGTGGGAGTTGGAGCTACTAGGGAACCTGAAGGCTGATAGGAACCTGATGCTGAGCAAATGGGAGGCCAGCAATTAATCATCAGCTGAACAATCAAGTATGTGAAGACTTCTTATATGCAAATGTGTAGGCAACGTAGGAACCTGAGGGATCTTGAGATTTCTAGATTTACCCCATCTAGGACTCTTGGAGTAGGATCTTAAGAGATTATAATTAGTCCAACTAAGCTGGGATACCTAATGTAATAAAAAAAAAAATCCTATGCCCTGTGTTACTCTTATATTCAGGCCATTTATTGTTATTTGGAATAGGTCCCTAGATAGAATTCCATGATCAAGACCACTCACGGTGTCGGCATTTCAGCTTTTTTGTAAGGATGAACTTTTTTACCAGAATTGGTTGGACCAATAAGATTCTGCACATGCATCGCCTTCTTATCAAGCTTTAGGAGCGTCCTATTGTTGTTATGGAATTCATATATTGCAGAATATTGCGTTAATGGAGTTTTTGTTGTTTTGTGTAGGGTTTTGTTTTGGTCTCCTTTGTAATTAAAAAATAAAAATAAAAAAACGAAGTAAACCCTTTAGAAAAATAAGGGTCACAATCATTGCATGGAACTAGCAAATCCAAATGTCCTTTTCCATGGGACTCAACTTTGATTATTTCTGTTTTGGTCCTGATGACAATAAAAGCCAACAACCTGACTAGCTTGATGACCAACAAGCATCTTCGTCGTTGTTTCCAAGTGGTTTCTTTCATGTAGAAATAGGGTTAAGAGTTTAGACTCCACCATAACCTCTTATTCTTATAAATAGTTGGAGTCTTCTAGCTTCACAGAAAGTAGAAGAAGAAGGAGAAGAAGAAGAAAGAAAAAGTAGAAGACGAGATGCTAAGTGAGTTTTTCTCTTTCCCTTCTCGGTTTCCTTAATCATATCATATCCTTAATCATATCATATCATATCATAAGAAACCATAATATATGTATGGTTTCTTGTTACTCAGGGGGCTCACTGAAACTTCAGAAGTTGCTTTGCTTTTAGCTTTTCAATAACTTTGAGAGACAAAATGTGCACTTGATAGCCCAGAAACTATCTATTTTCATTTACTTTAAAGTTGTTTGTCTAGTTTTGACTTTGTTACTTTCTAATTTAAGAACTTAAATTACAGTAACTTGCTTTAATTTTAAAGAAAATGATTGATTTAAAGTAAAATTACTTTAAATTAAACCTGTCACTAACTCCTACTTTTTAAACTTTGAAATTGATATTGAGTTAGTACTATTTAGATAGACAAAGATTGGCTGTCTAGTTGCCAAAACAATGCTAATAGAAGAGTAGAGAAATGGGAAGATATGACAAAATGTCCTTGTCAGTTTTCCTTTCAACAGCCAGTGACTTTTCAAACATTTTTTCCCTCTTAAACCTAATTCCAATTGTAGGTGCAAAGTTTTATTTGAATGGACAATAAAAACTTCTTATGCATTACACTATCGTATAAAAACTCTTTTTAATGGGTAAAGCAAAAAAGATTAGGATACTAATAGGTCGGATCGGGTCGAATCTGCCCTAAACCTAAGCTTGACTCAATAATTTTTATTGAGTCTGGCTCGACCTAAGGCTCGACTTGGCCCAAGATAGTTGAAATTGAGCCTAAGCTCGACTTGGACCGGTCCATTATATTTTTTATTAAATTAAAAATGAAAATAATGTCTTTTTTTCTATAGTTATAAGACCTTGAGTTCGAATAAAAACTCTTTCAACGAGCAAAACAAAGAAATTATGGATGATAATGAGTCGAATCGGGTTGGGTTTGCCTTAGACCCAAGCCTGGCTCAATAACTTCTACTAAGTCCAGCTCGACTCAAGGCTCAATTTGGCCCAAGATAATTAAGATTGAACCTAAGCTCGACTTAGCCGGGTTTGGTTTGGTTTTTTAATTTTTACAATTAGAAGATTTTTCTATAATTTTTTAAACCATAAGAAATGTGTACCCCTCTAAAAGAAAGACAAAGACTTTACATTTTTTAAAATTTTCAATTTTTCAAAAAAATATTTATCTAAAATATCGAATAAAAATAACAACAAAATATATACAATACGAACATCATACGTTAACTAATCAAATGTTACTGTCTTGTTGATGTAATAAACAAACTCAAATAAATAAAACTCGACTCAAATTAATGCTTTTTAAGATAATTATAATAAATTATTAATACGAGTAATATTTAAATAGTTCAATTTGAGAATTGAGATTAAAACTGAGTTGAAATTTTAGTCTCATTATAATTTTAAAGATTTTTTAAAAAAATTTTGAAAGAATTTTTTTGATAGAGAATAAGGATAATATCAGGCCGGACTAGGTAAACTTGAGTCTTTAGACGTTCAACTCGACCTTATTTTTTTAAAAAATTATAAGTGTAAAATAATATTATTTTTATCAAAATGACGTCATTTTGTTATTAAAGGTTTTGCCTATGCAACTCCAGGGTGCAGGTGAGTTGATAAGGAGCTCTTCTGGTTTAAGTGAGGTCACGGGTTCAAATCGTCCTCATGTATGCAGCCGTTTAAAACTTGGGGTCAGAGCTTTGCCTCCCGCAAGGGACCTACCCGACTCGAGCGGAGATTAGTCTGAGAGTGGATGACTTAAAAGTGTCTTCTCATAGTTTGAACCTTCCTAAAACACCTCGTGGGCAACAAAAAAAAAGGGTTTTGCCTAAGCAACCCCAACCCGAGGCTAGCTCGAGACCTAACTTTTTGAAGAAAACATGGCTTAATTCCCCCTTAACCCGAGCCTAACCTATTGACCTTTAAGTGGGCTGGGGCCCACTTGCCATCTCTTAACAGAAGTCCAGATTAAAAACATCCTAAAAATGGGTAATTGCTCAAGGTCCTGCCACCAACCGTCACTCCTGACCTGCAATAACATTAATTGATAAAGAAGATGAATTCTTCAACGATTGGTACAACCATCTACTTTAATTCACAAAAACGTATACTTTTTAATAGCTCTGTTCGATTTTTGCTGTGATGATAAGACTGTGTCCTTTGCTGTTGCTAGCTTTACTGTCGTTATGGCGAAAGATTTTCTCTTCTTACTGCTGTTGCCTGCCACTGCAAGCCTTGACATTCCAAGAGATTCCACGACCAAGTACCGGCGACAGGAAATTGTCGCTAACCATGGAGTCGTAGCCAGCGACGATGGTAGATGTTCAAAGATAGGTAGTGAAGTTCTTCGTGAAGGAGGTCATGCGGTTGATGCAGCAGTAGCTGTAGCACTTTGCTTGGGAGTTGTCAGCCCTGCTTCCAGCGGAATTGGCGGCGGAGCTTTTATGCTAGTCAGGGAAGCTAATGGGGAAGCCAAAGCCATTGATATGAGAGAAGTTGCCCCTCTGCGAGCTTCCAAGGTAACATAATTACCTGAAATTAATGAACCAAGTTTGGTTTGACTGGCTTCGGATTTAAATTTGAGTATTTGGATTTGGTAGAATTCGGATTCAGGTTCAAGATATTATATTTAAGTCAGATCAAATGGAAGTCAACGGGTTAAATTAAAATTGATCCGACTCGGACTCGGACTATTTAATATATTTAGCAGGTTGAATTGCTGACAAATGGATATACATGTTAAAGTTTGGTTTAAAATTTTATGTTTCAGGACATGTATGGTGGCAATACTACTCTAAAAGCTACTGGCGTGCTATCCATAGCAGTTCCAGGAGAACTTGCGGGACTGCATAAGGCTTGGGAAAAATATGGAAACCTTCCGTGGGAAAGGCTAGTAATGCCAGCTGAAAGGTTCGCACGCAACGGATTTAGGATTTCACCATACCTTAAGATGCAGATGAATGCTACAAGTGCAGGAATTTTAGCAGATAAGGGGCTTAGAGAAGTGTTTGTTTCGTCGAATGGAAGTCTATTGCAGGCAGGGGATATGGTTTACAACAAGAAACTTGCTGATTCACTCAGAAGAATTGCTAAACAAGGAGTACAAGCTTTCTATAATGGATCAATAGGATTAAGATTGGTAGAAGAGGTTCAGAAAGCTGGTGGGATCCTGACAATGGAGGATTTAAGGAGATACCGAGTAAAAATCAATGATCCATTATCTTCCAACTTTGAACATCTCACAATACTTGGTATGCCACCTCCTTCTTCTGGTGGTGCTGCTATGATGTTGGTGAGTTTTGGTCTTGCTTTTTTACTTTGTTCTTAAGATAACAAGCTATGAACCAGAAAATAATTTTCTAACGTTACAGATTCTGAACATTCTTGCTCAATATGGAGTCCCTTCAGGCGTGTCTGGTCCCCTCGGAATCCATAGACAGATTGAAGCTTTTAAACATGCGTTTGCTGTCAGGATGAATCTGGGTGATCCAGATTTTGTTAATGTGACTGAAGTAGTTTCTGACATGCTTTCTCCTGAATTTGCAAAAAAGCTGAAGAAAACCATATTGGACAACATGACTTTTGATCCACAATACTATGGTGGAAAGTAAGTATCTTTCAGAAATTGGATTACATATCAGAAAAATTTTCCAGGTTTTCAGGAGATTGTTGAATATTGTTAAAACAGATGGAATCAGATACAGGATCATGGGACGAGCCATGTGTCTATTGTTGACAGAGAGAGAAATGCTGTGTCCATGACTAGTACAGTAAACTACTATTTTGGTTCAAGAATGCTGTCTCCTACAACCGGTATTGTCCTGAACAATGAAATGGATGATTTCTCAATGCCTACAAACAACACACCAGCGAATGTTCCACCTCCTGCACCTCCCAATTTCGTTAGCCCTGGAAAGAGGCCTTTATCATCCATGTCTCCAACCATAGTCCTGAAGGTGTGAGCTTAATGATAGATGTGTTGATGAAATTTGATGGTTTCGATTATTTTACTGTTCCATCACTGAAAATTGTTATTCTGCAGAACGGGAAACTAAAAGCTGTAGTAGGTGCCAGTGGCGGAGGCATGATAATTGCAGGAACTACAGAAGTTTTTCTGAATCATTTTGCCAGGGGAATGGATCCACTTTCTTCAGTCCTAGCTCCAAGACTCTATCATCAGGTTTGTGTTGAATTACACTATTTTCTTATATCGATTGGAACTGCAATAGTCCACAAATGACAGACCATCTGACAAGTCAACGATTCAGAATCAAGTAATTGAGAAATTGTTCTTGTCATGCAGCTGGTACCCAACGTGTTGAATTATGAGAATTGGACAACACCATATAATCAACACTTTGAAGTTCCAGGTGATATCAGGGCATTCCTTGAGAAAAGAGGCCATGTCCTACAAGGCCTTAGTGGTGGAACGATTTGCCAGTTCATTGTTCTTCAGGATTTGAAAGCTAAGGTTGTAGGAGTGAGTGATCCAAGAAAAGGAGGGCTTCCTGCTGGTTTTTAATTTTGTAATACAAACACTTTCCATTCCATAGCAAAATAAATTTGGTATACAAAACTTTCCAAAGCATAATAAATTCACTGATTTTATAATTTCAACACTTCTTTATATTAGAATTTAATAATATTATATTATTTTGGAAAATAGATAAAAATAATCATATAATAATTAAATAACATTATAAAATCAGTGATAAAGATCATAATACTTTTATAATTATATATTTAACTCTTTTTTTATATATAAGTTGATAATATTTCGAAGATCCAGAGCTTGAGTCTAATTGAAATTGAACAATTTGAAGCTTGAGCTTGAGTCTAATTAATAAATAAATTATCATTTTTAATTTTAAAAAATGAAAAATATATTTAATCAGGTTCAATTATAAATTAACACACAATAATTTATTATTCATATTAATTACATATTTCGAATAAATCAAAAGACGGATTCAAATTAAATCATATGCAGTGGACTCTAATGCGTAAAATCAAACTAAAATTGATCGATAGAGCATCATGAACAAAGTTTCAAAGAGTTGCTTCTTTACTTCTAATACTTCATACTAAGAGCAAATGTCAAAATTTGCTTACAAATTATTGCAAGGAATACAAATTATTGTGAAGGAAGCCATTTATGATTTTATGTAAGCTTAGGCATCTCCTCCTCTCCTAATCCACAGTAAAGTCAGAATCACACTTACGATTTGACTAAACAAATTTCTCAAAGCTATGTTCTCTATTTTAAAGGTTAATTACGTAACAACTGCACTTGAGGGTTCGTGTCATAAGAATTTCCATAAGCATTGAAGACTTCGGCATAAACCTTCCTGTTTGGTACTCCAGAAATAATATTGATGTCCCTGACAATAATATTCTTGCAAGCCAAGTTTTGGCTGCAACTTATATCTACTGCAACATCAGAGGAGCTTGTTCCACTAAATCCAATGAAGGAAATGTCACTTACGGCAACAGCATCAGTCTGTTAAAAGAGACAGGATTACGATCAACGTTGCTGCTCTCCTGATTAATGTTCATATAAGGTTAGATTTCAATCTCTGACGTTAATTACCTTATTAGCACAGTTTCTTTCAGGGCAGTAGAATTGATCGATCACAATGGGATCGGAAGAGTTCACGAGTTTTATATCCTGGTACAGGATCTTCCTGACAAATCCTTTCCCTCCCTGTCAAACAAACGAAACGAAAGTTTTTGACAGGAAAAGATAAAGACCCTGAATGATTTTTGGTTCACTGGTTCTAATATTACCTGCCATGTCTTAATCCTAGCTCCGCTGGTAACAGAAGTGAAAGTAGAATGGGTGACATAGACATTTTCTACTTCACCGTACTCTCCATCCTTCCCTATGCTTCCAACGCTGCAATTTTTTTTCAGATATTTGAACATTTTCTTGAAAAATGAACTGATTAATTCCAGCAATTCATGGGTATGTACCTGATGCCATGGCCTGGACCACACGTGATCCCTGTAATGTTTATGTTAGATGAAGGTGGAAGGATTGAGATGCAATCGTCTCCTGCATTGAGAAGAAGAGTTGTTTTTTTTTTCGACTGGTGCTAGATAAGTAGTTTTAGATCGATTACGTATTAATCAATATTCGATTTATTGGTCTGAACGAAAATGGGAACTCTCGAACAAGCAAGCACCTGAACCGATGGTGCTATCCATAACCATGACATTTTTGGAGTTACTGATGTTGATTCCATCTGTATTACGAGTTGTTCCAGGAGCGGATATGTGAAGGTTTGAGATTGTTGAGTAGTCGGAAGCAAATAAGGATACAAATTGGCTTGGAGCGTTTATGAGAGTCAGTCCTCTGAAGTACAAGCCGTTGCAGAAAGCAAAACTCAATACCTGTTCATCCGCAAAAACAAAACAAGCTATATCATCAAACTGTGAAAAACTAGCTTCCGATCCAAAGTTATCATAACAAGTTAGTCAAATCTAGATCAGGTTAATCCCAAATTAACGGGTTAAATTAGATATACCAGATTCGAGTTTGAATTTAAACTTGGAAATTCGAATTTTCGAGATCAAACTCAAATTTGAGTCTTAAGAGACTGAAATAAAAATTCAGCCTCATTCGATCCATTGTTAATTCTAATCATGAACAAGCTTATTTTGAGCTTCAACGTACATATGGTCGATGTGGGCAGCTGTCCTGCAAATGTAACAAAGACTACTGTAAGCAAGAAATGTTGATATTGATAGGTATAAGAAATAGAGTTTGACGTTAAATTCACTCACCTGTGTGCAAATCTTCCACCAGACAGAGCCTTGGCCATCGATTTGTCCACTTCCATACACATCTAGTCCATCTACATAGTGGAACTGAATCCATGTATTTACATTATCAAATTTGGACATCTGAGTTGGAGCTATGATGTTTCCATCAATCTGCAAATCCATTGACAAGCAATTCATCTTATGTTTCTCCAAGAATTCCTGTGGCTTTGCCAAGGGACTCTTCAAAAATTTTATTAGAAAGTGCTAAAATTAATCTTCTATTGTACAATATTCCTGAATTTAAAACTGAATCTTCATTTCTATTAAGAAAATCTGATCTTTTGTATGGCTGGAGTTTAATAAAGAAAGAACATAACATTGTAAAAAAAATTAATGTGATAAATCATTCATTTAACATGTTTATGGTTAATGATCATTTAAATATTATTAGCAATTAATCCAAAATATCAAAATTGATAATTTCGTGACTTATTTTTATGAAGAACACATAAAGAAAGTCAACTTTTATCACAAAAATCCACTGTTTATCGCTAAGATAGGTATATATCTAGAAATGAACATAAATAATTTCCTAATATATGTTACCTGCACACTAACACCACGGGCTCTGCATGGACCTTGAAACATCAATGGTTGAACCAAAAATGTCCTTTCCGATGGAATCAACAGAGTTCTACTTATCGTACTGTTGCAAACTTCATCCCAACCTCTCAAAAATGCCTGTATAGATTAGTGTTAACAACTATATTAAACTGAAAGCCTGTATATATCGATATATACACTATTATAATTCAAGTAATTGAAATGTACAAGGAAATGTTTATATACGTTTGAATCATCTTCTTTTCCATTTCCAACAGCTCCATAATCTAACACATTCAAAGGAGCCAATGCAGCTGATGTTGATCTTAGTAATGGAGCCAAGCAAAGCACTAATGCAACAAATATGCCGAAACCCTACACGTCAAAGAAAAAAATATGAATATGGAGGAGAATCTGTTAAAGAACAAAGAAGATTAAGTTCCTAATTGTATTCAGAGGGTGAGGAAGAGAAATGGGATGTCAAGAGTTTCACCATTTTTAAGCTGGAAGATGAACAGTGAGTGAGCTGACAGAAGCTTGTAAGTCTGGTTCTGTAGCAGTTAGATTCTCACTATTTATAAACTGTTAATAAGTGCTAATAAATGTTCCAATATCAATATATATAGTAAGAATGAGGTAAAGGAAAAATTATAATGAAAATTATACTAAGAGATTGTTATCCAGAAATGGGATTATCTTTGAATTAGGAATGAATAAATGCTATCTTAGCACTATTACCGTAGATCTTAGTTAATTAAGAATGCCAAAAGTTAGAGGGACTAACTAAATATGAGGAACATATGATTGATGAGTGAAGTAATTATGGTATCAATTAAGGTATTATGATTAATCTTATCCAACTAATAAGCATCAGTTTAAATTTTTTGTACCCGAAACACATGCAATAATCAGCCTAAGAAATGGAGCAATAACAATAATGAGTGTAATATAATCTTGTTTTGAATTCGAAAATAAATAAATAAATTTAGGACAGCAACTATGCATAAATCGATGAATACAATATTGATAATTGACTTTTCTTGCAGGATTTGAATTTCATGACTACTGCTAACAAATTCATGTAAAAGTTTCAATAATTAGAAAAAATCTCTTATAATATAAGATTTATTTTAATTAATTAAATTTATTTTAATATCTTATGTTGTCATTATTATCATTATCACACTCAGTCTAAAGTCCCACAATAAAGCAGGTCTGGGGAGATCTGATAGTACATAGCATTACCCCTATATAATAGAGATGTTATTTCTAATAGACACACGTGCAGATGTGATAATAAAAGAGTGTTGCAGGTTAAAGAGTAAATAAATAAAATTGGCATGTTAAATAATTATGTAAATAAAATTATAATAAATACATAAATATATAAAATATAACTCGACTTTTAAAAATAAAATATATTTTAAAACTAAAATATAACGAAAAATATTTTTAGTAATAATTAATTTTAATTAATTAAATAGCCCCTTTCATCCCCATCTCCAGGTTTCGAGCGGGAGATCGAATGAAAGAATGTGAAGACATTTGGCCCGTTTTTGCATCGTTTGCATTGTATTATGAATTGAGATTTGAAATATTTTG
>JANZLF010000220.1:33901966-33917130 GCA_026546835.1 Erythroxylum foetidum | reverse complement strand
ATTATTTGGCAACATAAAAATAAAAAACATTTTTATTAATTTTAGCTATATTTTATTTTGCAATAAATTTTTTTTATGTATATAAATATTATTTAAAATATATTAAACAATATGCAAAGCACAATATATTAATTGTTATATAATTTTAAACAATATGAAACATAAATGAAAATATATCTAACCAAATCTTTCAAATGAATTATAACATAAGTAAAACTAATATAAAAAATAAACATTAAAACATATAAAAATAGTCAAATAATATTATATAAATCTCAAAATAAACATGAAGATGAGTTTATGAGTATTGTAGAAATTATGTGTAAAACATAAAGTCAAAAGGGATTAAAAATAGACTCATTAATTGATCTAAAAAACTACTAAAAAAGTTCTTTTTAAGAATCTCCTAATTTTATCTTCTTAAAAAGCTGCATTTTGGCTACCAAAAAAGTTCTATCTACTAAAAAAATACTTTTTAATTTTATAGTCAAACATTTATTTTTCTTAAAAAAACTTTTGCACCGAAAAAATGTACTTATTTATCCTTCAAAAGTTCAACCAATTAGACACTTAATTAGTATAAGTGTGAGGTACGAATTTAATGAGTTTGAATCAAATTTAAGAGTTGAGTAACATTTGATTAGTCCATGTTTGAAATTTATATTATTTCTACAAAATTTTTAAATTATAAAAGATTTTATTTCAAAAATAAGAATATGTAAACACAGTAAATATTGAACGCATAAATACTGAGGCTTATTCTTATTAATTTATACTCTTTTATAAATAAAAAAAAAGAACATGACTTGTTTCTAAGTTGGGAAGATAGTGAACTAACGGCTATTACCAATCCTATCTGTAAATGTTCCCCAATGTTTGGATAAAGCTCACCATATTCTCTTGGCGATCGTAGACATCTGTTTCACGTCAACGTTAATACCATTACTGTTAAACTGTCAGTTGCGAATCTTGTGATTACCTGATCATGACATTTCGTTTCAGCTCATGTGTTTCGTGACAGCAGCTGTCTTGTGTTAATGCTTCATTTTGAGTGTACGTTTTATAACTGGTTTAGTTTGATTCTGTTGGAGCTGGACGTGGTTGTTTGGATCCATGATTTTGATGAAATTCAACTGATAAAGACCTGCAAAAATAATAAGGCACAACGGGAATTGATCGCCGGCTTGCCCCTCCGATGCCTAAGTTAGCGCTTGGACGTAGGTTTACGTGTTTATGAACAATGAGAATTAGAGTTATGAGAATCGTACCTGCGTCGTGTGGAGATAATGATCTTATATAGTAAATACCTGACGTGTTTAATACAACGTCTCTGTCGTGTTTGACTCAACCCTCATGGGAATGGACCGATCGGCCCCACATGTCATCCTGGGGCTATACTTGAATCTAGCATGACCGACCCGACCAATAACTAACAGTTCGCTATTTCGTGTGTCGTAACGATTCAATTTTGAAGAGGCTCTTTCTTATTATTTAATAAATTAATATCGTTTAATCCAATTAAGATATTGGAAATCAGATTTAGGTTGAGTGACGTGAAAAAATACGTGTCTTAATGAAGTAGAACGTCTCTTGTTTACACTAAACATGCGTGTATGATTGAATCATGACACAAGAGAGACGGTGCGGCACAGTTGAGTACATATGGATCTTTGGCAGATTTGGGGATAGGATTTGGCTTCCTAATTTAACCAAATATTTATATTTATATTTATATTTTGTTTAAAATTTGAATATTTTAAAATTTATGATTTAATCTTGAGTTTGATTGAATTTTTTATTTTTTAAATTTAATATGTAAAATAATATGGTTTTATAATATATTCAAATTTTAATTAGAAAAAATAAACTAAATTTAAAATTCAATCAATTTAGATTAAATTGATCTTAAATTTAAAAATAACAACAACAACAACAACAAAATCTCACTAAAATGCAGAGATTGGAGAAATCTAGTAGTACCTAACCTTATTCTTAACTAATAAAGAGACTGTTTATGAATATTCACATAAAAATAAATAATTATTTATGTAATAATTTCACTGGGATATGATTCAATAGAACTGGAAAGAACTGGTGTATTTGGAAAGTGATTAATTTATCACATGAAGACCTTGAAGGGTACACAGGAAAACTATGACACCAAATTGGCTAAAACAACTCATTTGAACAAAATCATCTACTAAACAAATTTGGATAGGAGGTATTAAGGTGTCTAGTAGACGATTGTGAAACAAATTAGGATCTCTAGGCTCGCGGGCATAACTCTCATATTTCTTTTTAGAAATCTTAATCTCTTCGTAGCTCTCTATTCTCACTTTGTAAAATATACGATAAAAATTGACAAAAAAAATCTAATAAAAAAGTAAGAATAGGCACAAGAAAAACAAAATATGATGATACTTTTTTGATGCATAAGCTGAAATCAACGCAACAAGCATAAGATAAGAGAATGCAAAGAGAGAATCTTGTTTTGCAATGATATGGTTATTTGAGTAGAAAACACATAAAGACAAGTAGTATTATCAAGTGCACTTCTAATCAACCTTATCATCAATCCTAACATCATAAAGTAGAATTTCTGTTGCATAAAATTAAATTTTATTTTTAATCTTTAGAAAGAGCACGTAATAACTTTGCTGACACACGAGAATTGAAAACGTCAAATAATTCACAGTCTTATCTTTATCTAGTAAAAATGATAACTTAAAAGTAAATGACGTAGTTAAATTTATTGTCATTATAGTGTAAATAAATCTCTTGTACCGATTAAATCCTTTCATAAAAAGATATTAAATTTTATGTTTTGATTAATGCACATTAATATGCGGATAAAATTCAATAGAATATAGTTGAAACAGAGACTATCTCATCATTATTATTATCATCACCCAGTCTGAAATCTCGTAATGAAGCAGGATCTGGGGAGGTCTGATAGTACGCAGCCTTACCCCTATATAATAGAGAGGCTGTTTCCAGTAGACCCGCATACAAATGAGACAATATAAGAATGATGTGGTATACAGAAACAAGAAAAAGAAAAAGATGGGGAGTACCTGAAGGAGGATAGATCCGCGAGAGCCTAGTATTATATAAAGTTCATCCCTCTTTGTCACTCACCAAATAAGGAGATTGGATAATTGGAACAGTTAATCCTTTACCCTTATCCGATCACGCCAAACTTTTCTATTCTAAGCAACTACCTCATTAAGGGCTAACTCTGACATATCCGCCTTGATCACTTCCTGTCAATTCTTATACGGCCTCCTTCTCCTTTTCTTATTGTCACTAAGGGTGATGCCCTCACAGCTCCGTACCGGAGCGTCGGGTGACCTCCTACGCACATGCTCATACCACCGAGGCCTAATCTCTCTCAACTTGTCTGCAAAGTTGGCTACCCGTAGTCTCTCTCTCACCACACTGTTCCTAACTTTATCTCTCCTGGAAAAACTACACATCCACCTAAGCTGCTAAGCATACGCATTTCGGCTACCAACAACTGTCTTATATGTCTACGTTTAGTAGGCCAACACTCTGTCCCATATAACATGGTCGGACGAATTACTGATTTATAAAACTTTCCCTTAAGTTTTAAAGGGATCTGCTTGTCACATAAAACTCCTGAAGCACTTTTCCATTTGACCCAGCCTGATCTAATACGATGTACAATATTAGCATTGATATTACCATCACTTTAAATGACAGAGACTATCTAATATAGAGAATTTGATGTGCCCTAAAAGGCGTTAGTTTAGGAGGTGGTCGGCAGATGCGTAAACTTGACACCAATTATTGAGAAAAGAAGGAGAAGAAGTGGAAGGCAATAGGCACTTTATAAAAGACAAAGGCCATTGGGAGGTGAGAATGGGACCAACCAACTTTGATGCTCCAGTTTCTTGCAGACGCTCCTCTTCCATTCTGCAATCCAAAAACTTCAAAACACTTTTGAATATTAAATGTATACATAACTTTATGTTATATTATTTTCAGTTAATAAATTAAGATGAGAGTGACCTCGTCAACTAAGTAGTTAGGTTGTTTTTTTTTTAATATAAAAAGAAAATAAGAGAACACAGGTGACAAAGTGAGTCTGGAGAAACAAATCCCCGGCCTATCTTCTAGCAGAATACTGTGACACCGAATAGGTGGTACATCAAAAAAAAAGACTCCAATGTCAGAATGAACTGCTTGGGCGGCGCGTCAATCCGCACATCTGTTGCTCTCTCTGTAGATATGACGATGAACTACAGACCAGTTCCCGTTCAGAAGTTTCCGAACATCCAGGACCAAAGAGTTGTTCGACTGGGAACGGGAGGAAGCAGAAGAGAGGAGCTGGTGGACTTCACTTCCAACTCAATCCTACGGAAACCTAACCGCCAAGTTAACGAGAGACCAGTGTAGACCGCTCAAAATTTCGCTGACAACATTATACACCAACCAATGTTTTGAAAGAAACCCCCCATGCCAAGAGTTATAAATTCGAGTCACATAATTAATATTTTCCGCTCTCGATTTTTTTAAAATAGAGCATTATTGTTGATGACGACACATTTGAAGGCGGATTTGACTCGTCAAGTTTTTTAGGATTCACGTAAGAAAAAGTACTTATCATTTGTTAGTTATTAGGACCATCCCGAAAATATCTTGATCGAAATATAACTTTCAAATTCAATTCGGAATTAATAGAGCCTTATTCTTAGAATGCGTGTTAGATGAACTTTTAGATATATAAAGAAAATTATTTAATGAATTACTGAATATGTTCAGGTCTAACTAAAATACCATTTCACGAGAAAGCATAATCAACTTACGTTTTAGTGCCTTAACTTTGTCAACTTTTCTGGTTTCCAACCGACAATGATTACCATTTTTCTGCTCTTTTGGTAAGCTCTGGACCTTTTTATATTAAAATATCCCTTCACTTGATGTTTAAAATCACTCCGCTAAAACGTTATCTTGTCATCGTACCGACAAATATGTAATTAGTGGAATATGATTGGCTCTATTAAAACTTCATGCCAATATGTTATACTTTTTCTAGTTGAACAATAATTAATTAGTATTTTATTTTAAAATTAAGTTAAATAGATATTAAGAAGCTAATAATTATATTTATAATTTTATCATGAACTTGATCTTGTCATCAGAATATAATTGTAGTGTAAGATTATTGAAACTCTTTGATAATAAGCTCTATTAAATTTGTAATGGACTTACGGACTTACGCAAGAAAAAAAAGTTTGACCATATATAAATCTAAGTGAAGTTTAATCATAAAATTGATACTTATATGTGGGTATTTTCAATACTCTTAGTCACATGTTAATCCCTTTTTACTTGAATAATCTAAAGAGGTGTGTAAACAATCCTCGTAAGGGCTAGACTTCTGATTAAGGTTAAATAAGCTATCTCTCATTGCAAATAATACTGTTGAGTCGCTTGCTTCATGCAGACTTCGAAGTCTTCTCTTGGTACTTAAATGATGGGTCCCCTTTTCGGACAAATAGTAGACCAAAATCTTAATTGGCTTTGATACAATGTTAAATTTGCAATAAACCTACGGGCCTATACAAAAAAAGAAAGTTAGATCACACACAAGCTCAAGTGAAGTTCCATCAAAAAATTAATTGATAATAAATGGAGTAACTCACTGAGCATTCATAGTAGGTGATATCCACAAGTTTATATTTTCTAATTTAAATATTCTTAATACATTTTTAATATTATGTATCATTTCGATTCGATTACATTGTGTAAAATGTTATTGAATTATCTAATATTATTTAATAGATCAAATTTCTACATAATCAACACATTGTTTGGATTAATTAGGCCAATTACATAACTAATCTAGGAACTAAGACTTAGGATATCAAAATGAGTTTAAAAAATGTTAATCAATTTGCAAATTATTTGTATTTATGAAGAACTATTTAATAACATTTAAAATATAACGATAACTAGATTTTCCATGTCAAAAAACATAAACTTGGTAAAGAGTTGATATTTAAGTTATTTGGCAATCTCAACCCGAAATAATGTTAATCAATGATTAAAAAATTCAACTAATTCGACTAGTTCAATTATAAAAACTTTGAAGCGGTCAATTTTTCGGTTCAGTTTTTAACTTTCTTATTTGATTTATTTTAATAACTTTTTATCGTTAAGAAATTATCAGTTTCTTAATTAATTAGTCGATTTTTGTAAATTAATAAATTTTTTAAAATTACAATAAATCAGTTAATTTTTATTTAATAATTATTTTTAATTAAATTTCAAATTTTTCGGTAGATAAAGACATTATCTTTCAATCATATTATAAAATTGATAATTTTATTTAATCTTTTGTTAATTTTATATCAATTTAATATTAATTGAATTTTTTAAAATTTAAATTTTTTATTTTATTAGTTTAAATTTTGACCCGATTTTCAAAACAGTCATATTAATAACGGAGCTCAGGACACATGTTGTCCAAATTCTCCAACAAACATCCCATGCTGCCTTGTTTCTAGGTTCAGACCCCAATATATGTCTCTCTCTCTTTCTTTAGTTTATTCCATTATTATTATCATTTTTTTGTGTTCAACTAATGAAAAGCTATACTTATGATATCCTCATCTCAGTGTATCTTTGTCGTGAACTCCATCTATTCCAACATGTACGAGTTTTGGGTTTCAATACTTTCCCAACATTAATGGACAGTCCTGGATTCGAGTATTAACAATTTAATATGGATAATGTTGTGTGATATAAATAGCTTATTATAAAAAAATCAAAACATGTCATTATGCCTAAGGTTGGCAATTTGGATCTTTCCCAATATGAAATTTATTGATTTAATCAAATTTAAATTAGACAGAATACTTTCAATCAGTTTAAATAAAATGATATTATTTAGTTTAATGATTCAAAGAACAATTAACTAAACAACTTAATTTTGATAGAGTTTTGAGTTGTTCGAATCCAACCAAACTTGTGCTTAGGTTTAAATTAAAAAAAAGTTGAATTCAATCTACTATTAATTTTATAAATGACAAATGAATAAAAAAGTGATTATATAAATAAATATTAGAGTTAGTATCTAAATTACAAAATTTTCAAAGAATTAAGTTTTTGAGCTTAATTTTGTCTTTTTTTATTTTTTATTTTTATTTTAAATGTTCCTTTATTATTAAAGAAATATAATTTTATTTTTAAAAAAATAATATTGTTTTAAATATAATTAGACTTTTAGTATTGGACTCAACCAAACCTAACCAATTTAGACAAATCTATTAATTTCAAGTTAGGTTAAACTAACTTAGATTGCCTTCCTAATTTGTCATTCTTAATTTTTTCCCAAAAAGTGGTATGGTTTACTTGTTTTTAATGTCTCTTGAACCAAAGTTTCGAATCTTAGAAGTTTTGGAGATCTTATGTGAAAGAGTAAGGTTCTTGGTGACTTAAAAACTTTTACTACACTCTTTGTTGTTAACTTTGAATGATTAATTCATAATTAACTACTTTTTTAAATAGTAAAAAAAAATTTCCTATAAGTTTTCTATCAAAAGATAGTCATTTTTAGATATGATCATTTTGTTTGTTTAGAATTTGATCTATGAGTTATCTATCTTAGCCTAAAATTTTAATATTTTTTATTAAAATGATATGAGTTGTCTGTCTTAATCTAAAATTTATATATATTTTTTATTAAAATGATATCATTTTATTAATGGGTTGTTTGTATTATTTATTTTTTTGTTTTCTTTTTTGTTTGATTGTATATTTGTTTACTTATTTTAAATTTTATTTAAATTTATTGTATTGTTTATTTTGTTACTTATTTTTATATTTTCGTTTGTATTTATTTATTTGTATATTTATTATTATCTTTTATGTTTGTTTTTATTTTTATCATCACTTTATTATTTTAATAAGTATTTATTATTAATTTTATTATACTTTTTTTTCATTTGGGTATGTGAGAAACAATCTTTCTAACAATTAAGTGTAATACTGTGTATTTCTAGATCTCTTGAAATCAAAGATTAAACAAAAAGCAAGCTTCAAATCAGCTTTAATTACAAGAAAAAAAAGGAACTAAAAGGAGGGCAATGAGTACCAATTAATTATAATCTTTAAAGAAGTTCCTCAAAGACTTTTTAATTATTTTTTTAAAAAGCTTCTTTTTTTTTAAGACATATCTTGCTTAGAATCTACTTTTTGTTTGATGTGTGTGTGCTTGCTTGCTCTATCAATAACAAAAGTATGCATTCCTATGCAATGAAGAAAGGCCAAGAAACTTTATAGGCATGGTTGAGCAGCAATAGGGCCCCTTATGAAACTTATAGGCATGGTTGAGCAGCAATAGGGCCCCTTATGAAACTGTTGCAATTGAATTAGATGATAAGACTGAAATTAGGGATGAGAGTGGATTGCAAGTTTAAATTTAGATATTTTTAATGGGCCGGCTTATAGGTTAAGCCTAGATCTAAATTAAATTAAAAAATATATTATACTTTTAATTTTTAAAAAGAATAAGGACCGACTCATTATCATCCCTCAACCTCATCTTAATTACAACGGTAGAGATCTTCTATTCCCTCAACATTGTCCCTTCTGTGCCCAAAAGATCTTACCTATCCAATTTATTGTAATAAATGCCCCAAATATCTTGGGTACATAGTGGCACAAAATAGAGAGAGCAGAATTTCCAATTACAAGTTAGTGGTTTTATAAAAATAATATAATTCTCAGTTTTTTTTAATCTAGTTTTTATTTAATTTTTTGGATTTTTTAAATTTAAAAATGAAAAATAAAATTATTTTTCACAAAATAATGTTATTTGAGCCTCACACCAATTTGAAGCCCAATTAAAATTGAACAGTTATGCATGGCTTAGAGCAGACCAAACGGGAAGGAGTCCGGCCCAAATATCGCTCTTGATGCATGTCTTAGATTAGAATATTCTCTTTTGTTCTTCCAATTTTACATAATTTTACATTTTAGTTCTTGCCCTTCGGTTTCAGTTTCATAATCCAAACAAAGTTAGTGTGGAATGGATTCATTAGCTTCTTCTCTTCTGCAACAACAACCTAGAAGACTACCACTAAACCTTAAACCTCCACCAGCAACCCTCCAGTACAAGCCCAACTTCATCTTTCTTCCTTCTCCTACGCCGCACTGTAATAGAACCAACATTCGTTGCCATGCCCAAGACAAAATCAACGGCTTTCTCCCTTCTAACCTGGAACGGGTAATCTTCTTCTTTGGAAATTGCTCAAAGTTTGTGACTTTATGTGTAATTTACCTGAACAACATATAAAGATGGTTACTTACCTTCTAGAGCCAATGATGAAATGTGTAATTCACTGTTTTGATTGCTTGCTTGCTTCATATTCTTACCTGGGCAAACAAAAAATGGTTCAAATTTTATGTGTATGCTTCAGCAAAAGGCACTGGATCTTGCTATGAATGACATAAATAACTCATTCGGGAAAGGGAGTGTTACGAGATTGGGCAGTGCTGGAGGAGCTTTGGTGTAAGCACTTGGTTTCTGAATCCTGCTCTTTAATGTTCTAACTGCCCTTTATTTCCATAGTTTTTTTTATGATGTTGGCATTTGCTTTTTTGTAGTGAAACTTTTCCAAGTGGCTGCTTGACTCTAGATTTTGCTTTAGGTGGTGGGCTTCCCAAAGGGAGAATTGTAGAGGTAACAACGCTTCATTTGTCTCCTTGTTTTTCTGGAACCAAGCTTATCTTGGTTTTTATATGCTTAATTGAATTCTGATGTTTTGGCTAATACGAGCAGGATGTTATCCCAAATCTTCCTGATTTTTCTTTGTTTTCTTTAAGTGATGAAACTAATTATTTTATCTCTGTTCGTAGTTATATCTGAGATTATTGGAAGCAGTAGCTGACTACTTAAATGTTAGATAACAGTATGATTTTATCAATAAGATTGACTTGTTTCTTAAATATTGGCTGCCTTATTGTCAATTTTTCGTTTTTAACCTTGGTAGATATTTGGACCAGAAAGCAGTGGAAAGACCACTCTTGCACTTCATGCAATTGCAGAAGTTCAGGTGATTGAATTCTGTTTCGATGCTCTGTTTCTTCTCATTAGAGATGCTTGTTGTTGATTCCCAAGTATTCTAGTTATCCAGTATTCTAGTTATTCTATAAATTGGATAGATATATGTTCTTGTTTCCTATCTGAAGGTAAAGATGAATTTGCAGAAGCTTGGAGGCAACGCTATGCTTGTTGATGCAGAGCATGCTTTTGATCCAGCGTATTCTAAAGCATTGGGGGTGGATGTGGAAAATTTGATTGTTTGTCAACCTGATAATGGAGAGATGGCGCTTGAAAGTATAATAAATTCTCTCAACTACGAGGTTTAGTTTGAAATTGGCATGATGTGGTGCCTGTAGGGAGCGAGATATGCTTAATTTTCAATGTATTACATCATCATAATTTAATTGGACTTAAAATGTCTGCATGTTTCAGTCGCAGATCGCATGTGCAGATCTGGTGCCATAGACCTTATCTGTGTTGATTCAGTGTCAGCTCTAACACCACGTGCAGAAATTGAAGTGTGTGTTCTTCTCACACTTTAAAGATTATTTGTTGTAGCTACATATTTGATTTAATAAGTTGACCACTTTTGTTCAAGTGACACTTTTTTATGTTGTAGGGTGAGATTGGAATGCAACAAATTGGTTTGCAAGCTCGTCTTATGAGCCAAGCTTTGCGTAAAATGTCTGGAAATGCTTCAAAAGCTGGTTGTACTCTCATGTTTCTTAATCAAATAAGATACAAGGTACTGTTGATTGATTAGTTCTGTTGCAAATCAATCAGATTTTAAACCTCTGTACTACTTTTGCTATGCAATAATGGATGAATACAATTATGTGTATATATATGTTGTAGCTTCTCTTGAGTCATAAAATATTATTCTTGCTGAGTTCCATAGATTGGAGTATATTATGGGAATCCTGAAGTTACAAGTGGAGGAATTGCTTTAAAATTTTTTGCTTCGGTTCGTCTTGAAATACGTCCTACAGGGAAGATAAAATCTGTAAGCACAGTGCCTTGCTGAATAGAATTTTTATGGATAATTTGATGCTCAAGTATTTTCTTTCTGTTTCACCACATTTAAGACGTACGGATTCCTAATAGCGGGGGACTATATTTTGTTTAGGCCAAAGGAGATGAAGATATAGGGCTTCGGGTTCGTGTGAGGGTGCAGAAGAGTAAGGTATGATTTCTGTTCCAACATCAGGTGCACATCTTGTAGAATTAAGTTGTATGTAAATACCTAGATGTGGAATTTATTACCTTCCTATTCCAAGGACAACATTAAAAGAATTGAATACCAAATCTTTACCCTCCCTATCAATCATGGTTGGTCCAAAACAATTTGTGGACCTTGTCTTGATGAACTCAGGTTTTGCAAAGAAACTCATTTCTTGTTACTGCATTTACAAATGATAATGTTAACAGTGCCATTTTTCCAAACCTGTCTTTTTCAATAATATCCTTGTAGTTCTACTTGGTTTTGGTAGTTCTGCAACAAAAATTTCTTGATTAATTAAAATCACACACAGTTACTTCATTTTGATATTGTCGTGATGTGTTTTCTATTCCATTCTGCTAACGTCCGATGAGCCCTGTTATGTGGCTAAGCTGCTTTAATAGGTGTCAAGGCCGTACAAGCAAGCTGAGTTTGAAATCATATTTGGAGAGGGCGTGAGCCAACTGGTTGGTATCTTTTATACAAACAAACTGGCATTCCTACCATGGCCTAGCTGCTATATCTGTCTTGACTTTGTACTGCTATGCAGGGTTGCATTTTGGATTGTGCTGAAATGATGGATGTTGTGATGAAGAAGGGTTCTTGGTATAGCTATGGAGACCACAGGTTGATCTTTTGCCTGCATTTCTCATAAATCCACTGCTTTCATTTTGATCAGCGGTTTCTTGCAGTATTTTAGTAAAGATGGGTGACGGTATTCTGCCTGGAAGAATTTGAAGATGTTTTCCTTGGCTTTGTCCGTGTCAACAAACAATTTGAAATGCCTCAACTTTTCCGTCAAAAATCAATTTTATGGTATAGGTGCTTAGATGATACTTGGTATCTCTCTTTGCCACTAAGTTGGAGTTATGGAAGATTGAAGCACTATAAAAGCTATAAGCCCAACATATGATTTCTCTCAATTGGCATTCTGCAGCTACTTTTCTTTAAGGATATAGTATTCGGCCCGATCATTTCTGAATCCTTGTCAGGGTTCCATTTCAGTTATGCTCCCCATCTTCCCAAGCTTTCCGTTATAACATTGCTTGAATGTTATCATTCAGTTTTCAAAAAAATTTCTCTTATTCACTGGTTTTCTGGTTTTGAAACGTACGTTAATCAATCTGATCCATTTAGTAAGTTGTTGATTGTTTTATCATCCCCTAACGCCTTTTCAGTTTTTGTCATCTCTTGATCCTTGTTCTACAAATCTGTATATGCCTTTTTCAATGTCATGTCGAAGTCGGAATCAACAGTTTTAATCCTTGTATAGTCAATCTTTCTGCTTCTTTTAAAACTTTCTAAATCCTGTACAATTGTGGTGAAAGATTCATGTTCGTCAGTCTAAAGTTACTCTAATTTTTAGCAATTTACTTTGGTCTTAATAATTTTTAGTATTGTGCCTCAAATAAGTTTTGTTCTTTTTCTGCAAAAAGGTTGGGACAAGGAAGAGACAAAGCCTTACAGTACTTGAGAGATAACCCTCATGTTCATGAAGAAATAGAAAAGGTTTGGATTCTTATCACTTAAACGCATACGCCCGTTTAGTTCTGGCACAATCTTGCCTTAATTTATTCACAGAGATGTGATATCTCATGTAAGGGATTAAAGTTTTTACAAGTTTACAAAAAAGATTACTAATGAACTTCTAGTTAACTATTTTTGAATTTGTAGTTCTCTTAAGTCCTATTTGAAATTAGTGTCGAGTCAAGAATTTAGAGACACGAGTACAGATTGTTTTGGTCGTGGTATACCGTTTTCAGTATCCGAAATGAGAGTGAAGTGATTGCATACACTTTACATATGTTGTGTGTATACATACTTGCACCCTTCCTTTTCTCGTTCGAGGCTACGCTCGAGAACAAGTGAACAACATCGTCATTGCATTTGCAGACAGTTAGGACCAAGATGGCAGATGAAAATGTGACTGTGGGATCCCCCAGCCTGAGGAACTCATTGGAGCTACCTCTTGAAGATGAGAATACCTATGCTGATATGTAGGACAAAAGTACATTTTATGTTATAAAGCACAAGCACAAGCACAAGCATATTCTCATCTTCTCATCTTCAGGCATGCAAACCTTAAATTTTGTGTAGTTTTGGACAGATGCCTTGTCAAAGTGTGGCAGAACTAGTGTCTGTGTCGTGTTGTAAGCCTTGTTGCAAGTGAATTATCATGTATACCATTTTGTATTTTGCATGAGTTTATTTACTTATTTTTATATTTTATTAGCAATTACTTTTTTTTATATCTAATCTTATTTTTATGTTTACTTTTATTTATTAATTAATCTATTATTCTAATATGTATCTATTATTAAAATTTTATTAATTTATTGTACTATATATGTCATTTGAAAACTTCTTTACTAATCAGGATAAGTTTGCTTATTATTGGACTTCTCTAGACTTCACGTGTTAGCAGATTTCTCCTGAAAAATTTGCCTATTTCCTACTAAAGCCCAATAAAATAAATTCTTTGGCCATTTTCATATGGACTGTTGAAATAACTTTAAGGGAAAGTTTTATAATTTAAGTCGAAACCAAATTTCAGTAATTAAATTAATAATTATTTATTTCTTTTTCGCCGACTAATCAGTTAGAGCTTCCAAAAATTTCATTTATATGGACAAAAAATTTAAAATCTTCGATGATTAAAAGGAGACATTGAGTATGAATATGAATATAAATATGCAAAATGATAACATTTTAGGAAAGTATCTCTTATTCTTCACTTGACTGCGTAAGACATTTAGGGTTCGTTCTAAAGCACACTCACTTTCAGAAGATTATTGTAAATAAATTCTAACATATATCGATTTTTACCACGTAAATAATATAAAATTCTAAGTGGAGATTTATTAAAACTTATAAAAATTAAGTCGAATCAAAATTTTTATTTAATTTTGAGTAAGCGACATATCAAATAATTTACTTTAAAAAACATAATTTGTAAATTATTATATGTACTTACTAAATTTGACATTTACAAAAAATTGAACAAGCTTACTATAATAAATAAATTATATTATTTAATAATTATTGTATTAATATAATAATCCATATTAATTAAAACCAAATTTAAGTTATATATTAAAGATGCCCTAGATCAAAGATGACAAATTCTATTACTAGCTATCATTTAATAACTATTAATGTATTATTATAACAATCCATATTAATTAAATTAATTATATTTATCTGTATCTTTTCTCAAAAATCATCTTTTTTGGTCAAATCAATCACTTTCGATCATCAAAACCATGTTTTTATGAACAAGACTTACCTTCAATCTAAAGACTGATAGGTTTTGTAGTTTCCATGCTTTTCGTCACTTTATATAAGAGTTTGCCACCATGAGTATGCATGCACTCAATCCAAGAACACAACATCTTAACATGGCTTGGTTTTTATCAGCGATTCTTGTCTTGATTGCTACTTTCTTCTTCCTAAAGGCAAGGCCACGTAACGGTAAGAACAAGCACACAAATTTGCCTCCTGGTCCAAGAGGGTTGCCGATAATCGGTAGCTTCCATTTGTTAGGCAAGAATCCTCACCGAAGTTTGCACAAATTGGCTCAAAAGTATGGATAGCAGATCACCTGTCCACCTTTAATCTGTCTTACTCTGTTCAGTAAAATAACGATGTTGTTTTTGCCAAGATAATTTGAAAGCACGCGTGTAAAGGGGAGGTGCCCTTTTTCATCTCAACTTCAGCCACCTTTCTACACTTGAGAGTTGTTTTTGAAAAGCCACCTTTCTTATTCTGATTCAATTCAAAAAACCGTAGAACCAAGTCACCAACTTCTAATATTCAACATACTTACTTCTTATTATTATGAAATTTTTTGCTTAGTATTTATATATATAT
>JANZLF010000220.1:33887730-33901866 GCA_026546835.1 Erythroxylum foetidum | reverse complement strand
CACCAGTTTCTTCTCCCCCTCTTCCCGCCTTGTCCCCTCCTGTTGCTCGTGAGGTCGTAGCCCCGGCACCTGCCTTCTAAGAGACTGGCGTTGCCCCCCTCCCCATCCCTCCTCCCCCGGCGTCTGTCCCGGGCGGTGGTTCCTAGCGTGAGCGTCTCAGAGCTTCTTCTCCCCATGGTAAGCTTACCTATCACCCCAATGTCCTTCAAGATGGTGTGGTTTCTTCCTATCGAAGGGGTATCTATTAGAAACATAGGGAGAAAACAAAAACTCTCTTGAGAAACTCTTTGAAAACACATGATACATTCTTTCTGCCCACTAGAAACTAAGGTTACAGAAACAATTAAGGTTATATGATAGAAGACTGTAAGGATAAGAAAATTTGTGGAAAGAAATTTTTGTGGAAAGAAGATCCAGGTTTGTTTTATATCGATTCTTGTAATTGGTTTGCTTGTATATGTATTTCTGATCTTGGGTTGATTCCACTGCAAATGCTATTAATTCTATCATCCATCTCCCGATGCTCGCTCTTTCCATGATGATAAGGACCTATAGAAACAACCAAAGGATCAAAACAGCTCTTGCATGTTTCTTTCTATCGAAGCATTTCAGGGACCATGTGAATCATGTGAAGCTTTTTCTCAGTCCCATCTCCGGTATCATCATTCATGCGATTCCACTACTTTTCATAGGACGACATTGACCAAGATGAACCAGGAGCTTTCTCGATCACTATGCTCAGCAATTCACATTCATTGTGGCAATCAACGCCATCTTTTCTGATTACTCTCCTCTTTGCAGACAGCTCCTGCTCAAAAGTTACTTCTCCAGGAGCTGCCATGACTAGTGGGATGATATTTTCTCCAGGTTTCAAGTAAACCCGTTAGAAGATTTCTGACTAACAATTTCTGAGAGAGAGCTTCGGCGGTAGAAGATATCGGTAGCGGAGAATTTCTTGCACGGCAACAATTGTGTCTCACCAAAAGTTATTCTTATTACCTCACACGCATAGCTCTAGCTCCACTGTGCACTCCCCAGATCTGACTCTGTGCACTCCCCAGATCTGAACCCCTCCCCAGATCTGGGGCTCCCAGCCGCTCCTCGGTGATGGGGGACCCTTCCCCTCCACCAGTTTCTTCTCCCCCTCTTCCCGCCTTGTCCCCTCCTGTTGCTCGTGAGGTCGTAGCCCCGGCACCTGCCTTCGAAGAGACTGGCGTTGCCCCCCTCCCCATCCCTCCTCCCCCGGCGTCTGTCCCGGGCGGTGGTTCCTGGCGTGAGCGTCTCGGAGCTTCTTCTCCCCATGGTAAGCTTACCTATCACCCCAATGTCCTTCAAGATGGTGTGGTTTCCCCCCCGTAGAGTTGCTCCGTGCTGGTGCTCGAGCTTGGTCGAAGGCTTTGGTGGGTTTTTTCTGGTCTAAACGCCTGGCATTTCCGGTGGTTAGCGCCTGGGCTAAGGCCAAGTGGAGTAGTAAAGGCTTTGAGAAAGCCATGCTTATGGAGGATGGTCGGTTTCTTTTCAAATTTTCTCAGCAGTCCAACCTCAGTGAAATCCTTGAACTCGGGCCTTGGCACATAGGCGACCAACCTCTGTTCTTGCGTCAGTGGCGGCCAGGAATGGGTATGGATTGGGGCTCTGTGGAGGTCATCCCCATTTGGGTACAGTTTCATGGGTTGCCTATGGAATATTGGACGATAGAAGGCTTAAGCCATCTTGCCAGTGGTCTTGGAAAACCGATTAGCCTGGATTCTCAGACTGCTAAAATGGATCGAATTGGCTATGCTAAAATCTGCATTGAGGTATCGAAGGACACGGTTCTGCCTGATAAGCTATCTATTCGGCGGCTAGATGAAGCAGGAGATTTGGTTTGCCATAGTATTACTCTCACGTATCCCTGGAAGCCCAGTGTGGTTGTTGAGAAAAAATGGGTTCCTACGGGGCGTCGCATTCAAGCAGGCATGCTTGAGAATCAATCCCCGGTGCCACTTATGGCGGAGGCTCTGGTGCTTCCTCCACAACAAGAGACCTCTGCGCCGACTCTTGAAGCGACAGATGGACTGAAGATGATCTCTGAGGTCGTGGGGACTGGGTTCGTTCGAGCTGATCCCATCGGGTTGGAGGGCAGCCCACATGACAGGTTGCCCTTGGATACTGCCTTGGTGAAGCATTTGGATCAAGTGGCATTGAATAGCCCCAGTAGTGCTTCATTGAATTTCCAAGTGGAGAGTTCCTCTCCTATAACCCCTCCTATGGCTGTTGTTCACTCAAGTCCACCTCCTTTGGCGACCAATGCAGAGCAGACGGGTGGGGGAACAATGGCATCTATTGAATGCAGTGTTGGTCATGATCAAAATGTGGCTGCCACTTTGGAAGAAGGCGATCTCTCTCTAAGCTCGACCAAGCAGCCTAAGCGGACGACGGTTAAAAAGAAGGCCAAAAAGAAAAAGCGCAAAGGGGTGATGTCCCCTGAGTGCTTATTCTAATGATGTCCTTTTTAGTGTGGAACACTAGGGGGCTCAATGACCCCTCCAAAAAGCTGATGGTGAAGCAGTTAGTAGCTAACTCAAAGCCTGTTTTGGTAGGTTTGCTAGAGACTAAAATAAAAGCTTCGGCGGACAGAAAGGATTTATTGTTTTTGGGGACTAATTGGAGTTTTATCTCCAATCATGCTTACCACTATAATGGTAGAATTCTGTGCTGGTATAACTCTGATAAACTTGCAGTCCAGGTGATCAAAATGGGTGCACAGTTTATGCACTTGCAGTGTAAAGAACCTGGAAGGGATTCTTTTACGGTTACTCTTATTTATGCTTCCAACTTTGCTTTTCAGCGGGCTGACTTATGGACAGAACTGTTGGCATTTCATGCTGGGGTAGGGGGTCCGTGGATGGTTGCTGGAGATTTTAATTGTTGTCTCAATTCTTCGGAAGTTGAGGGTGGAGTGGGTTTTCAAGGAGGTGCTGGTGGGGAGTTACAACACTTATTTTCTAATTCTAGCTTAGTGGATCTTCGAGGAAGTGGTAGGTGGTTTACTTGGGAGAACAAACAAAAAGGTCCTATGCACATCCGGAAGAAACTGGATCGCGCATTGGTTAATCACCACTGGCTTCTGTCTTTCCCTTTCGACTCCGTGGAGTTCGGTGATCCAGTTTTTTCTGATCACACACCTATTCTCATCTTGCGTCAGACTGATTATATTAGAGGTGGCACTCCTTTCCGGTTCTTCAATGGATTGCTTCGAGTGGAAGGTTTTATGGCGATGATTGCTCATATTTGGCGGACGGACATCCCAGGTTATAAGGGGTTTCAGTTAATGCAAAAGCTGAAGCTTGCTAAACAGGCTATCAAACTCTTTAGTAAACAACGAACTCGTAATCTACAGGAGTTGAGCTCTCACTTGGTGGATATCCAGCAACAGTGTTATAGGGAACCCCTCAGCGAACGACTTCGGGTTCTTGAGGCTGATGCCATGCATCAGTACCAGGAGGCTTTGAAGCTTAATGACTCCATCCTACGACAAAAAGCCCGACAAAATTGGCTAAAAGATGGGGATCGCAACTCTAAGTACTTCCATGCAGCTATTCTTGCTAGGCGCAATGTTAATACTATCACTGAGCTGACAGGCTCTGATGGGAGCACTATTCGAGATCCAACTGCGATGTCGGTGCATGTTAGAGATTTTTTTATGCAGCTTATGGGCAGCTCTGGTGCTTCGAATCGGGCTGGATTTGGAGTTCGGAATGTTCTCGATTTCACTCCCAGTCCTGACAGAATGGCCTTGCTTACTGCCCCATTCACAGCGGCACATGTCAAGGAAGCCTTGTTTCGACTTAACAGCTCCAAGGCCCCCGGGCCGGATGGGTTCTCGGCGGGGTTCTTCCAGCAGACGTGGGACATTACTGGACAGCTGGTTACGGAGGCAGTACTTGAGTTTTTCTCTTCTGGGAAACTATTGCGGGAGATTAACCACACTTACATATCCTTAATTCCCAAGAAGGATAGACCTGATCGGATTACAGATTATAGACCGATATCGTGTTGCAATACTGTGTATAAAATTATTGCTTCCCTTTTAGCGGAGCGCTTGAAAGGGGTATTGTCGGAGGTTGTGAACAATGCTCAAGGGGCCTTTCTTCCGTCCAGGAGTATAGGGGATAACATTCTGTTGCTTCAAGATTTGATGGGAGCTTATCATACTGGTAAGAAGATTAATAGTTGTGCCTTGAAAATTGATCTTTTCAAAGCTTTTGACTCTCTTGACTGGGCATACTTGCAAGAATGTATGATGGGGATTGGATTACCCCCTAGGCTTTGTCTTCTAATTTCTCAATGCATTCAGACGACCTCCCTCTGCGTCTTAATTAATGGTCATCCGACACAGCCTTTTCAACCTCTAAGGGGAATTAGACAAGGGGATCCCCTTTCTCCTTACTTATTCACGTTGGCAATGGAGGGCTTATCTCGGCTACTATCCAAGTTGGTACAATGTAATGGGAACTTTGAATACCATTACAAATGTGCTGACCTGCGATTGTCCCATCTTATGTATGCGGATGACGTGATCCTTTTCTGTAAAGCGAAGCCACAGGTGTTGTTGATGATGATGAATCTTCTGGACACCTTCTCTCGCTGGTCAGGCTTGCGCATTAATTTTCAGAAAAGTGGTATTTATTTCTCCTCAGATGTCCACAATTGGGAAGAGCTTAGCAATCTTGTCGGGCTTACTATTCATGACACACCATTCAGATATTTGGGGGTTCCTATCACCTCAGGTAAGCCTCGGTTTAATGACTTCTTGCCCCTGTTGGAGAAATTAAAGAGTCGTATTAATGCATGGCAAAATCGATTCCTTTCCTATGCGGCTAGAGCTAGCCTTATTGTCTCTGTCCTGAATAGCATGCATATTCACTGGGCGGCTCATGTTGTTATGCCGAAGAGAGTGATCAAAGAAATGGAGCGCATTTTTAAAGCGTTTCTCTGGTCGGGAACTCCTGAAACTAGCAAAGGTGCGAAAGTTAAGTGGAGTGAGATTGTCATTCCGAAGCAGCAAGGTGGGTTGGGTATCATCTCAATTACTCAAATGCAACGATGTCTTCTTATGAAACGCATTTGGCGTCTTTTTGTGGATAAAGAGGCTTTGTGGGTCAAATGGGTGCAAGTCTTCCGACTTAAGGGGCAAAGCTTTTGGTGTCTTCTTCCGCAGCCTGATGATTCATGGATTTTTAAAAGCCTGCTCCTTTTGAGGGATTTGATTTATCCTTACATCAACAACCGAATTGGGAGTGGTGCTACAACGTTTTTCTGGTTTGATAATTGGCATGAGAGGAGCCCTCTCTGGCTTCAACCCGATTTAACAGTGGTTCGTAACCGCATTCCTCAGGCAGCATCCATTGCCTGGGTCGTTCGAGAGGGTGTTCACTTATTTAGGTGTAGATTTGGACATCTTCTTCTCAGCTATTTGAATGGCCTCAGTTTGAGTAACAACCCAGATCAGATGCGATGGACTGCTTCCCAGAATGGTGTGTTCACTACTTGTTCAGCCCGTCGTATAGGGCAAGTGTCGGATGCTCAGGTACCGTGGGCTGCCCTGGTTTGGAATCAGGTTTTGTGTCCGAAAGCTGCATTCTTTCTGTGGCTTGCTATTAAAAATAGGTTGCGAACCAAGGATAGATGGTTTGGGAATTTTGACCCAATTTGTGTGTTGTGTAAACTGGTAAACGAAAGTAGGGATCACTTGTTTTTTGAATGTCAGTATACCAAAGTGGTGTGGAGTCGTATGTTGCATTTACTTGGTTCTGTGAATTCTGCATATGAGTGGACTGCTGTGCTGGCTGAGGTTATCCTTAAAACCAGGCATGGGAGATTGGATGGCTTACTCATCAGGCTCTCGTTTCAGTTGACTATTTACCATGTATGGAGGGAGAGGAACCTAAGAATTTACAGGCAAGTGGAAAGGGATAAATATGTGCTAGCTGATAGCATAATTAACTTGATTAGGGAGGCCATCTTCGTGCATGATAAGCAGGAGTCTTTATCCCCAGCAATGAGGCAACGTTGGTTTCTCTAGTTATAGTGGTTTGCTTTGATTATGTTTTTGCGTTAGTTGGAGTTGTTTCCTCCACTTAGATTGCCTTTGACGGCTTGTTAGCTATGTTTATTGTAGACTTTCTTTTATTTGGTAATATAGTTCTTTAAAATTTCAAAAAAAAAAAAAAAAAAGCTGGCTTTTCAAAAACAACTCTCAAGTGCAGAAAGGTGGCTGAAGCTGAGATGAAAAACGGCGCCTTCCCTCTACACGCGTGCTTTAAAATTATCTTGACAAAAACAACATCGTTATTTTACTGGACAGAGTAAGACAGATTAAAGGTGGACAGGTGATCTGCTCTCAAAAGTATGGCCCATCATGCATATGCGTTTAGGTTTGGCACCAACGGTTGTCATTTCATCTCCAGAAGCAGCTGAGTTAGTTCTGAAGACCCATGATTCTGTCTTTGCAGGCAGACCACCAAAGTTCATGTCTTACAACCAGAAGAACTTGATCTTCGCTTCTTATGGCCCTTATTGGAGAAAAATGCGCAAAATTTGCACTGTCGAGTTTCTTAGCAGCGCTAAGATAAATTCCTTCAAGCCCACCAGAAAACAAGCGCTTGACCTCTTGGTTCAGTCCATCAAAGAGGCCTCCGGAGGCAGGCGTTTCACCGTGAATCTTGGAACCAAACTCGCCTCTCTTAGTGCTGACATGAGTTGCTTGATGGTTTTCGGGAAGAAATATTCAGAGAAGGAGTTTGATGAGAGGGGGTTTAAAGCTATAGTTCATGAAGATGCAACGCTGACAGCAATTCCTAACATGGGAGATTATGTTCCACAGATTGCATGGCTTTATCTTCAGGGTCTGAGAAAGCGCATGAAGGCTGTTGCCAAAGTCTTCGATGAATTCTTTGAGAAGATAATTGAAGAACATGTCAAGAACACAGATGAAAATCGAACCAAGGACTTCGTTGATGTCATGCTAGGTCTTATAGGATCAGAAGAAAATGAGTACCGCGTAGGTAGAGATAGCATCAAAGCCATTATCCTGGTAAGCTTGCATCCTTATGGAGCTATAAGTATTATATTCTCCGTTTATGTTAAATGGTATGTCTATTACCTGAGAGAATTACTCCTAATCAAGATTTCCTGGTGCAGGACATGCTTGCAGCTTCAATGGACACTTAACCAACAATAGTGGAATGGGCATTTTCAGAAATCCTTAAGCACCGAAATGTAATGGAAAAAGTCCAGAAAGAGTTGGAAGAGAAGGTAGGCATGAATAGAATGGTGGAAGAATCAGACATAAAGAACCTAAAATACTTGTGATAAGGATATCTTTCATCTGATATTTGATAAGCTTAAATCTCCTCTGTTGTAATCTCTATCTACTGTAATCTCTTGTAACTGTTTACGCTTATCTTTATAGCTTGTATTAGCCTATATAATGTACAGAAGTATGCTGTGAATAACAGAACAATCTTTATAGCATATATTGCTCTTTCAACTTGAACATTATTATAAGGGAAACTTTCAGGCTTCACCCAGTTGTACCACTGCTAGTTCCTCACTATTCAATGGAAGACTGCACTGCCATGGCTACTTTATCCCCAAAAACTCACGAATTATGATAAACGTCTGGGCCATTGAACGAGACCCTAGTGTCTGGTCTGAACCAGACAAGTTCCTCCCTGAAAGGTTTGCGGGTAGTGACATAGATGTTCTTGGACACGACTTCCAGCTTATACCATTTGGTTCAGGTCGAAGAGAGTGTCCTGGAATGCAACTGGGGCTCACCATTACAAGTTTGGTGCTTGCACAGTTGCTTCATTGCTTCCATTGGGAGTTACCAGATGGTGTTTTACCAGATGAATTGGACATGAGTGAGGAGTTCGGTCTTGTGATTCAGAGGACCAAGCCTCTACATGCGATTCCTACTTATCGCCTTCACATTTGATCAATAACCAAAGTTATGTTGTGTTAATTTGTGTGTGTGGATGCTATTAGTTGATTTCCAATGTGTAGCTTATATTAATCCGTGATTAATGTTTTAATGTCAATATTATACTGCTATAATAAATTCGACTTTTGAAATAATGCAGCTATTTTGAAGGAGTCCTTAAATATTAGTTGAAGTGATTTAAGAGTATAGATTTAAACTTGAATGTGTTTAGACTACCATGAATCAAATTTTGAACTATTTAAAGTTACTTAGAAAGTGTTATGTGTAAATAATTCTATTGATTAACTTTTTGTCATTAAAATATTTTTATCATTGTATTATGATAATAAATGACTTCAAATTTGTGAATTTAAAATTTTTAGTTAATTACATAAATAGTCATGTAATATTTTATTTTATTTAACAGGTAAAGATAAAATTTCTATAAGAAGGATGTAACATAATAACCCTATTAGCAAAGTTGTTTTTAATGTCTAAAAATGATTCTATATAACAACAACAACAATAATAACAATAACAATAAATATGTAAAAATCCCACTTAATACGCGAGGTCAGGAAAGGTCGAGTAGTACACATTAAACCTAACTAGTAGAGAGTTGTTTCTAAATGATCTACAAGATTTAAAAAAAAAGAAAAAAGAAAAGAAAAGAAAAGTAGGAAATAAATAATTAAATATTAAATAAAATATGCAATAAGTAGTAAGAGTAATAACAACAACCATAACAACAACAATCTCATCATCATCATCAATAACAACAACAACAACAACAACAATAATAATAAAGTAAAGTGAAAAAAGATATTTTGATATAGTTATGGGACAAACAATGAAGTCATAGATGTGCATGAAGATAAAAGGGAGAAATAATTGAACAAAACTATTCTAGTGATAATCAACCTCAAAATTCTTAATATAGTGAAGGAAATATAAGAAGGAAGAGAGAGAGACAATTTTGACACAAATAATTGTTAAGATATTTTATTTTTGGCATTATTTGTATTTTGATATATTTGGTATTATCTTTTGTGATAAGGAAGTTGATTTGGATTATGTATATCTTTTGTGATAAAAAAGTTGACTTGGTGTAGGATTCCACGATCTTAGATTATGTAGTATTTTTAGAAGTTAAGATAGTGTGAAAGGAAGAAATCATAAATGAGATATAATCCTAAAGAAGATATAGGATTGTTGAAGATAAACATGCAATACATCTATCAATTTTGGCATTTGCATTTTTGTGCTCTCATGAAGTAGATTATATGATTTGTCTCCATTGATTCTTTATGGTTGTTGTATATGTGTTTTCGTGTGTTTTGAGCCAAAGATTCAAAATTTTCACAGCAAATGGTTGATTGATTTTGGTGGTTATATTTTTGGTGTGCTTGCTTGATTAATTACATGTTCTATTGATAATTTTGATGGCTGTTGTGCGTGGGTTTCTTCGGTGATCAATTAAAAAGGTTCACATCAGATTTTTATTTGAAGACAGTCCATGGTGTGACACATATCCATTGATTTTTAGCTGCCATATTTTTGGAGGGCTTGAGAGATTAATCACAATGTCTTATCGTTGATTTGGTGCTACTACATTTTAGGAGGTTTTGTAGAGATAATTTACAAGTTTATTAGTAGACTTTTGTTTGAAGAATCTCCAAGGCTATGGTTTAATGATGCTACCCATGTAGGGGAATGTTCTATGACTTAAGTGTTCATTTGTTCCTTGTAATTCTTGATCTAATCACTTGAGATATCATTTATCTTTGTTATCATTAGTTGCTTCAAAATTCTCTGTTGAGGTTAGCATGAGATGGTAATACTATTGAGTGTGAGATAACTTTCAAGGTGTGAGTACGAGTGGATAGCGTCAAAGAGTAAGTAGTGTCGGCTTCGTAATAACCTTGTGTAAGATTATTTTACTTCGGAGAATGTTATTTGATCTAAATGAGTGCCCTGTAGACGTAGGTTGTGTATGCTAAATTGTGTTAACGAATTTCATGTGTTGATTTATTTGCTACATATTAAGTTTTTCTGCTTATGATTAAATTCTGGAAAATTCATGGATTCTCATCTAGTTACTTTCTAACAAACAACTGCCAGTTTCAGTTTGAAGAAACCGCGATAGAACATAAATTTTGCAGAACTACAACCTTAGGTTTTTTTTCAATTAGTATTAGAGTTTGGTTCACCTAATCAAAACTTGACGTGTCAAGTTGGTGTAGATCAGTATTCCACACTCATGGACACTAAAGAAGGAGTGTCGATTACAAGGCTACTGCTACTAGATGGTTCTAACTATCCTGCTTGGAAATCAAGAATGACAGTGTTTATTCAAGCACAATGGACTAAAGCATAGACTTATGTGTTGAATGGTTGGACTCATCCTATGACAATTGATGAAAAGGATGAAGGGGTACCTAAAGATCTATTTGAATGGACAAGGGTTGAAGAAGAGGAAGCGTTTGATAATTCTCAAGCAATGCATGCAATTTTTAGTGTTATAGATGAAGGACTTTTCAATATGATATCAACATGTGAATTAGCAAAAGAAGCATAGGATACATTAAAAACCATACATAATAAAATCGGTTATTACATCAAAACTTCAAACGTTGGCTACTATATTTGAAGAGCTTAAGATGGAGGAAAGTGAAACTATTTGAGACTTTCATGAGCGAATGCGTAATATCACCGATTAAGCACATCAAATTGGGAAGAAGTATTCAAATATGAAACTTGTCAACTTAAGATCAGTGCCTCCTATAATCATACTAAAGATTGTAACTATTGAAGAAGCTCATGATATTATTGAGTTATCCTTGAATAAGGCAATTGGAATTCTCAAAAACTTTGGGATGAGTTTGTTGAGAGACAAGCGTGAGAAGAATAAAGGATTGTTTCTCCAATTATAGGTTGCTAAACATGTGCATGATTCAGGAGATGATTCTGATGAAAATGAAGATATGGTGATGCTAACAAGAAATTTCAAGAAGTGACTAAAGAAAGTGAAGAAAGATATATCTGAGTTTAGGCAGAATGTGGGAGTTCATCCAACTATAACTTCAAACAGTAAGCAAAAACTCAAAAAAGTTAAAAGAAGGCAAAGAAGATACAATGTTATAAGTGTCAAAGTTTTGGGCATATACAAGCGGAATGTGCTAATACTCTTAAAAGGAAAAAAGAGAAGTTTTACACCAGCATTTAAAGTGAAAACAAATATGAAAGTGAGTACGACAATAAGGAAGAAATTTGAGTCATCAAGCTACATTAGTTACTTTATATAATGAAAGTCCAATTGCTTGCTCAGTAACAACCAGTGAAGAAACTGATGATGAAAATACAGATGTTTCAGTATTAAAATTTAATTCAGATTGCGATAGTGATGGCAATGACTCAGAATTTAATAAGGAAGATATTTGCAAGGCCTATGAACTGATGTATAGCAAATGGGTGAAGACATGTAAATAAAATGAGAAGTTAAAGAGGGAAAATTATACCATGAAAGATGTTATTCAACAATAGATCATGAACTTAATGAAACAAAGCTAAAGCTAATCAATAAAGATAAAGAAATAAGAATGTTAAATGGTAGTACTGAGAAGTTAGACAAATTGCTAGAAATTGGAAAAATAAAAGAGATTTCAAGGTGTTAGTTATGAAGGTAAATGTTCTTTGATGAATAATGAGCAAAATGGTGAAGTTAGATTTGTCAAAGGAGCAAGATTCATTAAGCAAGGAAAAATTTCAAAAAGAAGTAGAAAGTTTATGTCTGCTTGTCACTTTTATGGTGTAAACGGTCACATAAGGCCAAATGTTGCTTTGGAATGCTTAAACAATAAAATCCAAACATTCTTTTAAGAGTTTTCAGTAACAACAAATGCTACTAAAGTAAATTTGGGTTATAAAGAATCAACTACAAGAACTTATGGCTCTTAAATCCATGCACGTCATTTCTCACAATGGACGGTACTTTGATAGTAGGTGTCCAAGGCATATAACAGTTGGAAGAAGCTATTTAATGAATTTTCAAAGTTGTATAGATAGTCACGTCACATCTGGTGATGGGAAGAAAGCAATGGTAATTAGTAATGGCACTTTTTGCGTGGATGGATTGCCTCAGTTCAAAAATGTTCTCCATGTGGATAGTTTAAAAGCTAACTTGATGAGTATTAGTTAGCTTTATGATGATGGGTTGTTACTCAAGTTCACAAGTGATGAATGAAAGGTATTAAACTAACAAAGAGATTGTATAGTGAACAGAAGAAGATCAGTAGATAATTGCTACATGTTGAAAGATTATAGAGTTATTCAGGATGTTTTAACTATCATGTGTGATAATAATAGTGCCATAGACATCTCTAAAAACTCATTTCAAAATTCAAGAACCAAACATATTGATTTAAACTATCGTTTATTCGGGAGCTAGTGAGGAATAAAGTTATAGTTCTTTCCTATGTAACAACTAAGAAGCAACTAATTGATATTTTTATGAAACCTCTTCACTCCATCAAGTTTGAATATCTTTGTGGGGCACTGGAACTATATGCGTTACAACTTTGAAGCTTATTGAATTAAGTAAAAAAAAAAGGAGAGATTGTTAGATGATCATGTAAAAATAAAAAAGGAGAGATTGTTGGATGATAATGCTTTATACTTTCATATGGTTTATTTAAAGGATAGATTGATTAAGTTTGATATTGATTCGTTGAATGCATTTTTGAGGTTTGTGAATTTAATTAGAGATTAGTCTTATGAGGATTGATTTGAAGTGAGTAATGATATGTTGATAGTTATGCCTCCTTATTTGTTGAGGTTGATTACATTGAAGGTATTTTTCACAAAGAAACAACAAGTGCTTTGTTACACTTCTTCAAATGATTTTTAGTTTCTTTTGGCATTGATTTGTCCTAAGGGGGAGATAGGAGCTTGCTTATATTTTATTATGCCGTGACAATTGACTGTTGACTTAATGTTGACCTTGATTTTGAATTTTTCAATGATTGTTTATTTCAGGGGGATTTTACATTACTTTTATTCAAGAGGAGTTTTTGATGTGACAAATAATGCCAAAAAGAGAGAAATTGTTAAGATATTTTGTTAAGTTTTTTTTGCATTATTTGTATTTTGACATATTTGGTATACTTCTTATGATAAAGAAGTTGACTTGGATTATGTATATCTTTTGTAATAAGGAAGTTGATTTGCTATAAAATTTCACTATCTTGAATTATGTAGTATTTTTGGAAGCTAAGATGGTGTGGAAAGAAGGAATCTTGAATGAGATAGAATCTTAAAGAAGGTAGGATTTGTTGGAGATAAACATGCAGTATATCTATTGATTTTGGCTGCTGCGTTTTTGTCCACTTATGAATCAAATTATATGATCTATCTCCATTAATTCTTTATAGCTACCGTGTGTATGTTTTCGTGTGCTTTGAGTTATAGATTAAAAAGTTTCACAGCAGATGGTTGATTGATTTTTGTAGCTGCGTTTTTTGCGTGCTTCCGTGATTAATTACATGTTCTATTGACGATTTTTATGGCTACTATGCATGGGTTTCTTCAATGATCAATTAAAAGGGTTCAAAGTAGATTTTTGCTTGAAGGCATCCATGGTGTGACACATATCTATTGAATTTTTGGCAGACGTATTTTTGGAGTGCTTGAGAGATTAATCACAATGTTCTATTGCTGATTTGGTTCTGCTGCATTTTGGGAGGTTTTGTAGAGATAATTTACAAGTTCAGTAGCAAACTTTTATTTGAAGACTCTCCAAGATTATGGTTTAATGTAGCTGCACACATAGGGGAGTGTTTTATGACTCAAGTGTTCTTTTGTTCTTTATAATTATTGATTTAATCACTTGAGGTATTATTTATCTTTGTTATCATTCGTTGTTTCAAAATCCTCTATTGAGATTAACATGAGGTGGCCATGCCAGTGGGTGTGAGTACGAGTAGATAGCGACAAAAAGTAAGTGGTGTCGTGTTGGACCCCACATTTGGGCTAGCATTTCCTACCCAGCGTGTGTTTGAGGGTTATACCGCGGCATCCAATACAAATCAGTACTGTCCTCTTTGGTGGGAATCGAACACTCAACCTCAAGGTTTTGTTGCTTTTACAAGCACGCCTCTTACCATTGAGCC
>JANZLF010000220.1:33861541-33883176 GCA_026546835.1 Erythroxylum foetidum | reverse complement strand
ATTAAATATTACTATATTCTGTTTGATATATTAATATTATGATTTGGTTAAAGTTGATATTAAGAAGAATTATTAAGGGTATATTAGGTAGCATGTATTTATTAGGTTACGTTCCATCCTAAACCCCCAAATCGGAGGTTTCTTATTTTCATTGTTTAGGATGGAATGGAACGTAACATGAAACCCTCCGCTTCCATCCCAGTCCATTTTATTCCATTATGAAATTTTCAAACAAACGATGGAAGTGTGTTACGTTCCATTCCATTCAATCCCTAACCCTCAAAACAAACAGAACCTAAGGGATCAGGTGGTCTCGGCCTTAGAAGAATTCGAGCAAACAATGATGCACTTCTAACAAGGCTTGGTTGGGCTTTGATTTCTAATCGTAATGCTTTATGGGTCTGAGTTTTAAGTACAAGCTTGATACAAATAACTTGCCTCTTACCCTTAATTTAGCTGGGGGATCAATGATTTGGTGAAGCGTTGCTGCTGTTTGGCAGCATGTTTTGAATGGTATCAAATGGATATTTAGTAATGGTGCTATTACGAGGTTTTGGTTAGATACCTGGGTTCATGATTTGGGTCCCCTAATTGTGCTTGCCATGGCAAATGATTCCAGAGGAGATAATTGATCTACCAGTGAAACATTTTGTGGATGACTATGGTGGATGGAGATGGGAGCTATTCTAGGAATCGTTGCTGACATCGGTTTGCATGGCTATTGCTGGCATAATTCTCCCCAATAATGCTCATGGTAAAGACATGATAGTTTAGGGAGCTTCTAAGAGTGGGATTTTTTTCCACTGCTTCTGCATACTTTGATTGAAAAGAACAACATTCAAGAAGGGGACAACTACTGGAAGTTAATTTGAAAGTGGTCAGGACCCCAAAGAATTTGAGCTTTCCTCTAGCTCCTTTGAACAGGAAGGCTTTTATCTAACCAACAAAGATGCATACGTCATTTATCTAAGGATGATTCATGTCCAAGTTGTGGAGGTAGTGAGTCGAACATCCATGCAGTGAAGGATTGTCCTCGTGCTCGGCCTTTATGGTTGTCTTTTCCCCAGTTAATAGCCAATGATAATTTCTTTAGTATGAACAAGCACGACTGGCTTAGATATAACTTGACAAACAAGAATGAGGTGTATGGGTTCGAATGGTCAGTGATCTTCAATACTGCGTGTTGGTTTATGTAGGTTTGGTGCAACAAATGCATCTTTGACACAAGTTTAGTGTGGCCTTCTAATCCTCATTTAATTGTCCATGATTATGTATACTGGATTTATAAAGCTAGAGTTCTATTCAGCCGTGCTTTGGATAGGACAGGACATCAGATAGAAAAATCGTGGTGTGAGGCGTGGGTTTTGCACCCAACAAAACCCTGAGGTCACAGGTTCGACTCCCCACGAGGGAGGGGCTAAATCTAGAACCCGACGTGACCAAAGGGGACAAAAACCTCAATGGTGTGCCTTTTTGGTTTGGGTGGGACCCGCACCACCACACCTAGAGGTTTTGTCCCCTTTGGTTACTTCGGGTTCTAGATTAGCCCCCTCCCTCATGGGGAGTCGAACCTGTGACCTCAGGATTTTGTTGGGTGCAAGATCCACGCCTAACACCACTGGGTTACGTGGCTCAGTGGTAAGAGGCGTGCACTTAAGTGCAACAAAACCCTGAAGTCACAGGTTCGACTCCCGCTGCCCCCATGGGATGCACAGCGTCCCCTACGAGATGTGGGTGTGACCAAACAGGACAAAACCTGATCGGTGAGGCTCCCGGCCCAAACCAAAAAGTAGCTCAGTGGTGAGAGGCGTGGCCCTTGAGGCCAACAAAACCCTTTGGTCAGGGGTTCGAGTCGCAACCTCACCCTGGCAGACCAAAGGGCACAATACTTGATTGAGGGGGCAACGGTCGAACAAGATCTCGGCCGGGGTCGAACAAGATCTCGCACCCACAACCCTACCTTGAGTTGGGTCCGTCTCAAACCAAAAAGACGCCTTTTTGGTTTGGGTAAGCCACGGATTTTGTCGTGCGCACCGACCCAATTCGAATTAGTATTGTCCCCTTTGGTCTACCAATGCAATGTTTAATCCTATTTCCAAGATAAACAGTTGAAGCACCACAACCAGAGCCAAGACAACCACAATCAGATCCAAGATAGGGAAGTACCTGAGAACTAGAGAAGACGACTACTACAATCAAAACACCACAATCGGAGCTAAGACAACCAAAATTGGAGCTGTAATATGAGACAAATTTATATTTAGCTATGAAATTTTATTCGTAGTTGAAAACGTCAGTAAAAGTTATTGGCTACAAAACTTAACTATAACTTATTTACAAAATAGATTTCACAACCAAATAAAATTTGTAATAAAAGTAAATGTACCTAATAATCTTCAAAAAAATACGCGAAATATTTATTTGCAAGGTACTGCTTCAAATAGGCTATGATTTACAAAATTCGTAGTTAAATACTTCCTATTCACTATGAATAATCATAGCAAAAACTAATATAGGTAATAATCATACATGCTGTAATGAGCTACGAAAAGTATTCCTTAGCTAAAAAATTTTTACTAGAAAACTAAGTTCACAATTATAAAACATCGCCAAAACTTATTAGTTGGTAGTTAAAATTTTTTTGCTAAGAAACTAACAATTAAAAAATGTCACCAAATCTTATTAGCTATGAATATGAAACATAGTCTATTCTAAAGGTAGCTAATAATTTTTAAAAATTGGTGAAATTTTTAATGTTAGAGGTATTAATTCAATAGACTATAATTTTGAAATTTATAATCAAATAGTAATTTTTAGTTACAAATTTTAAATCATAGCCGAAGAAAATATAACCAAAACTCCTGTTTATTGTAGTATGAACTTAAAGGTAAAAAGAATATATATTACCTTAATAATCCGGTTAACAATCACATAATAATTGATAAAATCAAATTTATGAAATTAGAAACCAAAGTGACTAGGGTTATACACTTTAATCTAGTAAAACGAAGAGTTTGAAAGATATTATTCTATTTACATCGCAATTGAGAGAGTATTTGGTGTTATTTGCATAAGAACTCTACAGATATCATAATCATACTCATCTCTATACTGGTGCAATCTGACCGCTTTTCAGTCTTCATAGACAAAAAGAGATTTCAGCTGTTGGTCAAATATCTCTTTTTGACACTGCTCACACAATGTACCAAAATACTTAAATTGATACTTTATTGACCACCCTAAATAGTAAATAGTGAAAGTGTTATTCTTGCCCTAAATACCCGATTTGCCTGAAAGGTTACAATTCTAAGTTTAAATTACTAGCACTGCGCAAGATTTTACAGCAATTATGGTCACATTATACCACATAAAGATTTTTCTCTTACAAAATTATGATATAGATCTCTACTTTTCAAACACAACTTCTAATGCTTTATAATGTAAGCATATCAAGTGCATAAGAGATATTTTGCTCGACGATATTAACAAGACAAAAGGGGATTCAAAGTTGATGGAATCGGTTGAGATTACTGTGTCAATCCATCACAGCAGTAACATCGAAGACATTCTAAACTTGATGATCAAAATAAAAAATTTATTTTCATTGGATATATAAAGAATTTATGCACTTAAAGTATAAGATAGCAATCAATGAAATATCATATTAAGAGGTAAATACGCAAAGATCTTCATGGCTTGACATTTCAAATTAAAAACACAATGGCGTAAAGATTGAACAATTTAGGTTCATAATCTAAGATATTTTAAGTTCTTTCATAAACAACAATTAAAAAAGAACATGAGTTAGCAATCTATTAAAAAAAAAGTCCAAAATTTTCCCTTTTGACAGACCTCTTTTGTAATATTAAATTAGAGTCCATTAAAATAAACTCTTATGTCATTTTAATAATTTATGGAAAATAGCATATAAAACTTAAAGCAAAATTTTTTACTTTAAGTTGAGTGATTAAATTAATATATAGTTGTTTGCTTCTTTTTGATAAACTATTCAATAAAAAACAACCAAATATAAACATTCAAAATTTCCTTTATTTAAATAAAGAAGTTTTATACTCTTCATTGAAAATGAACATAGATATTTTAGGAAAAGATATCTTTTAAATTACTTGTTCTAAAATACACTGAAAGATTGCTATAAATAATTGATGAAGAATAAAATAATTTATTCAGAAGAATTAATTTATAAATTATTAAGGATACTTAATAATTATTTTTGATGATTTTTAATAAAAATTCAAAAACAATAAATATAAATTCATAAAAGAGCATGTTTCGATCATTTTCGATCCACAAAACCACGTTTTTATGAACAAGCCTTACCTCCCATTCACGACAATGACATCGATTGACTGCTATGTTTTGTAGTTCCTGTACTTTTCAAATGTTTATATAAGTTGGACTTCCCTACCATTCGTATCAACTCAATCCAAGAACAAATCAAGGCACAAAATAACTCGGCATGGCTGGGTTTTTACAGCGATTCTTGCCTTTGTATTTTTTTTATATTAGCTTTTTTGTTTGATTTAGTGTTTAATGCTTTTTGGATTTGATTATATTGATTACTTTGCATCTGATATTGTTAAGTTTAGGTTAAGATTGAATTTTTATGCTTAATGATCTTATGGTTTTAGACGTTTTGTGTTTCTACTTTTTTTATTTTTTTTGTATGATTCAAAATCAAGTTCTTTGATACTTTATTGTTCTCTTATCATCTGAATATTGGTGCTTTTTTAAAGATAAAGAGATGATATATTTCGTTATACTTTAGTTTTAAAATATATTTTATTTTTAAATTTCAAGTTATATTTTATTATTTTTATTTATTTATGTATTTATTGTAATTTTATTTACATAATTATTTAGCGTGCCAGTTTTACTTATTTACTCTTTAACCTGCATTACTCTGTTATTTTCACATCTACATGTGGGTCTACCGAAAACATCCTCTCTACTATGTAAGGGTAAGGCTGTGTACTATCAGACCTCCCCAAACTCTGCTTTATTGCGGAACTTCAAACTAGGTGTGATGATGATGATAATGATGATAATGATGATTGATACTAAATAGTAAGCGGCTTGTTGGTAATCAAATCTCTGAAAAAGTAAATATCAATCTCGATGTGTTTTGTACGAGTTTGAGTGATGTGATTGGTAGCAAGAAATGTGGCACCAAGATTATCACACCAAAGAGTGGGTGTGATAGGAGAAAAGTCAATTTCACCAAGAAGGGACGTAATCCAACAAATTTCAGTAGTAGCAATAACTATACTACGATATTCGACTTCAGTGCTAGATCTAGCAATAGTGGGTTGTTTCTTTGCACTCCAAGTGATAAGGTTTGGTCCCAGAAAAATAAAGCAACCAGATGTGGATTGACGGTCATCAGGACACCCAGCCCAATTTGCATCACAGTAGGCTTGAATAGAGAGAGAGCTTTGTCGGGTTAAATGGATACCAGAAGTTGATGTGGGGCGAAGGTAACAAAGAATCCTTTTAACAGCGGTCCAGTGAATATCGGTAGGACAATGAAAAAATTGAGAGACTTTATTTACTACAAATTGAATATCAGGACAGGAAAAACAAAGATATTGGAGAGCACCAACAGTGCTTTGATATTCAGAAGGATCAGGGAGAGGGGTACCATGATGTTTGGAGAGAGGAAAAGTTATGGTGATTGGTGTAATGGCAGGTTTGGATTGCACAAGGCCTGTGCAGAGAAGAAGATCTTTAGTGTTCTTAGTTTGGGTAAGGAGGAGTCCATTGGGTGTGGTTGTTGCCTCTATCCGAAGAAAGTAATGAAGAAGACCAAGATCTTTGATAGAAAATGTAGTGTTAAGTTCTTGAATGAGATTGGTAATGAAAGAGGGCGAAGAGTCGGTAATTAGGATATCATCAACATAGAGGAGTGGAATGAACAAATAAGGACGTGTCAAATTTGGTGGGGTGAATTTAAGATCAAGTAGCTTTTGACTCAGGCAATGAAACCAGGCCCGTGGAGCCTGTTTGAGGTCATAGATAGCTTTATGAAGATGGTAGACATAAGATGATTTATGAGGGTTAATGAAGCCAAGCGGATGAGCCATAAAAATTGGTTCATTGAGATTTCCATTAATAAAGGCATTGTGGACATCAAGCTGACGAACAGACCAATTTTTAAATAGAGCAATCGTAAGGATGAGGCGAATAGTGGTGGGTTTGACTACAGGACTATAGGTATAAGTGTAGTCAATACCAGAAGCCTGATGATAGCCTTTGGCAACTAAACGAGCTTTATAGCGATCTAAGGACCCATCAAAATTTCTCTTGGTCCGAAAAACCATTTACATCCAACAATATTAGGATTAGCTGCAGGAGGGATAAGAGTCCAGGTGTGATTGCAATGTAGAGTTGTGAAATCATCAAGCATGGCTTGACGTCAATGTAGAAATTTGTTTGCTTGAGTGAAGGAGGTAGGATCAGGGGTATATGAGGTCTGTGTGTTGGTAGAATAGGTGACATAGTCATAAAGGATCTAGGAAACGTGGGTGTTATCATGTGTGCGAGTGACCATATGGTGCTGAGGTGAAGAGGAAGGAGGCGATGGGGTTGATGTGGTGTTTGGTGAAGAGGAAGAGGTTGGAGCTGGTAGTAGGAGCAAGATGGTAGAGGGAGAGGATATGGGAGAGATATTGGTGATGGAATTTGCATAAGGGAAAACAGTTTCAAAAAATTAGATGTGTCGTGAGATGTAAAGTTTAGATGTGATAGGGTCAAAACAACGATAACCTTTGTATTGTAGTGAGTACCTTATAAAGACACATTTGGTGGACTTTGGAGTTAGTTTGTCTGCACGCCCCAAGAAAAGGAAAACAAGCACACTCAAAAACACGAAGATGTGAAAGATTAGGTGGATTCATAAACAAGGTTTCATAGGGTGAATTTTAATTGAGGAAAGGTGTAGGGAATAGATTAATAAGGTAGGTGACTGTGGAGAAGGCTTCGAACCAAAAAGATTTAGGTAAAGAGACATGAAGGAGAAGAGTAAGCCCAATTTCGATAATACGGTGAATTTTACGCTCAGCAAGTCTATTTTGTTGTGGAGTATGAGGGCACGAAATGCCATAAGATATGTCGTAGGAGGCAAGGTAAGCGGCGAAAGGACCTTTGATGAGTTCAGGAGCTCCATCGCATTTGAAAGTTTTAATTGTGGTAGAAAAGAGGTTTTCAAAATTAGTTTTGAAGAGTTAAAATTGATAAAGTGCTTGATTTTTGTAGGTTAAAGGAAAAATCCAGGTATAACAACTAAAGTCATCAATGAAAATAATAAAATAATGATAACTAGAAAAAGAAGGAGATGGGGATGGATCCCAAATATCACAGTGAATAATTTGTAATGGTATAATAGAAACACAAGATGATAAAGTAAAGGGAAGACGTGTACTTTTGCCTAACAAACACGAAGTGCAATTATTCAATACATGTGATGACAATTTAAAGGGAAGAGATAATCTAGAGAGTACAGTTGAACAAGGATGACCTAAACATCAAGGAGGGCAACAGGATTTCTGAAGCAGAGTGAGATCTTCATAAGATAGAGATTATTGTGGATGGATCCCGCGAATAGAGGTATCTAGTATTGAGATCCTTCACAATGTAACCAAAACTCAATAAGACAAGAGTTATCTTTAACAAACTTAGCTACAAAAAGTAAATTGGCAATAAGATTAGGGATAATTAAAATATTATTGAGGTAAAGAGGACGAGTTGTAGTAGGTAAGGTGACATCACCAGTGGAAGATATGGGAAGAGTTTGTCCATTACCAACAATCACTTGATTTGGATCATTGTAAGGAGTTTCAGATTCAACAAGGTGAGGATCGGGTGTCATGTGATTGTTTGCTCCAGTGTCCAGAAGCCATTCTGTAATAGGACTGGAAGTAAGTGTAGGAGGGTCTGAAGGATTGTGGATGTTTAAGGCAGTAAAAGCAAGGGAAAGGTTGTTTCGATCAATTGAATTTATGGGACAATTTCGAAATGCATAATATCAAAATCAACAATGAGAGGCAATGTGGCCCCATTTTTAGCAAATTTGGCAACAAGTTGATTTGTTGTGAGTAGTGGACCATTGGAAATAATGAGATTAGGTTGGGTATTGATGAAAAATATGATTTTGAGGTTGCTGGGCTGGGTCTTGAGATTGATGGGCTTGGAAGTGGGAAGAGGAGTAAGTAGTTGTCCCATTTAAGGTGGAAAACAGTGAGTTGAGCCCATTTGCGGTGAAATTGGAAGGTTCATGCGGCCTGGATGAAGAGGAGCCCTCTGGTGTCGCCGCATCCATTGGAGAAAGAAGACCTTTGACCTGTGTAGGAGACAACAAACGTTGAGTCAGAGGTAGGGGAAGAGAGAAATGAGAGTAACCTCTGTTCGTGAATGAGGACTTTCACTTTAAGCTCGGCGAAGGAGACTAGATATTCTCGGTGTTTTATGGCTGTGATAAAGGACTCATATTCCGACGGTAGTCCATTTAGGGTGAGAAGCTCTAGATCTTCATCAGAAATTTTGTCACCGATGGCAACAAGCTCGTCAACGGTGGCAGAGACGGAGGCAAGGAAGTTAGTGATTGAATTCGATCCTTTCTTCAGTATGTGTAGATGGCGCCAAAGTAGAGATTGTTGTGAGTTTGATTGCTACATATAGTGGCTTTCTAGGCCAACCCAGAGATCCCGCGATGTGGTACAACTGATTGCAAGCCTCGCAATAGAGCTAGTCAGAAAAGCAGTAAGGAAGAAGTATACCAACCTGTCGAACTTTGCCATTTGGGGAAGTCTGGAGAGTCATAATCCAATGGTGTTAAGGAACCATCAATGTATCCAACAAGATCAGAACTAGTTTGATTTCCCCAAACGAGGTAATTTGTTGAATTCAATTGTGTAGTGAGTAAATTTGTGATTAAATTGAATAGTAAAGTAGGAGGATTGAGGTCTCTCATTTGAGATGTATGTCGAGTTTTGCAAATTTTGCGTTAAGTGTATAGCAAAGACAATGATGTTGTGTGTTTTGGGTTGTGGTAAATTGATAAGCAGGATAGATGTTTGATGAAAGTACTCGCTGCAGTTTGTGAATGCAAATTGCGTGTAGTTAAGGAGATGATTATTGTATAAGCTCTAATACCATAATAACAAAGAAAAATAGAATAGATATGTAGATGTATTGTTTTTTTTGTATATTGATGAATAGCTTTACACCGTATTTATACAAATCTTCTGATATCTGAATTATTGAGATAATAACAGATAAGATACAGAAAATAAAATAAAATGAGATACAAAAAATAAAATAGAATACAAAATAATGATAAATACAAATCATAATAATGCTGGTAAGATTGTAGAAGGTCTGCACATGTTTTTCACAAACCATAACAACGTTAACATTGAGGACATTTAAAACTTTATGATCGAAATAAACAATTTATTTTTATTGAATATATAAATAATTTAGTAGTTGTGAATGGCTATTGATTACATTAATCATGCAGTTAAAAGTATAAGATCGCAACCAATAAAATATTATATTAAGAGTTAAATCTACAAAGATCTTCATGGCTGGACATTTCAAATTAAAAATTCAATAGCGTAAATGTCAAAAAAAAATTCAATGGCGTAAAGATTGAACAGTTTAGGTTCATAATCTTAGATATTTTAAGTTCTTTCATAAACAACAATTAAAACAGAACATGAGCATTCAACCCTAGAATGCTCTGCCCTCTCTCTACTTTTCCTTTCCCGCTTCTTTTGAGTTTTTACCCTTCAGCCCTTCTTCCTTGTTTGACTGATTTGTTTTTGGCCTTTGACCTTACCCTTTTTCGTCTTTTCCTGGGTCCCCTTCTCCACGCTTGACGAATCACCTTGTCATGGGTGATCCGTCGACGTCGTTGGGGCCTTTTCCCCCTCTTTCTTCGACGGTGGCTGTTGCTAGCCCGTCATCGCCGCGTGCGCTGGAGGACGGAGAAATTGTGGCGTCTCCTCCGGTTGGGCGAGGAGCTTGGCGTGACATGGTGGGCAAATCGAAGAGCGTTGGTAAGTTGAAGTTCTACCCGAATGTTCTGCAGGATGGGGTCGTCTCCCCGCCGATGGAGTTGTTGCAAGCTGGCGCTCGTGCTTGGTCCCACGCCTTGGTTGGATTCTTCTGGTCCAAGAGAGTTGCTTTTCCGGTGGTCAGTGCTTGGGCACGTCGACGTTGGGGGAAACAGGGGTTTGAAAAAGCTATGCTCCGGGGTGATGGATCTGTGCTGTTCAAATTTTCTCCGAACTCCAATCTCCAGGAAATTTTGGAACTAGGGCCCTGGCATATAGGGGACCAACCGCTTTTTCTGCAACAATGGCGTCCTGGTTTGGGGATTGACAGGGGTGCTGTTGACGTCATTCCGTTGTGGGTTCTTTTCCACGACCTTCCGATGGAATATTGGACGGTTGAGGGCCTTAGTCATTTGGCAAGTGGGGTGGGTAAACCCTTGTGTATGGATGCCCAGACAGCCACGATGGACCGTATAGGATATGCTAAGATTTGCATTGAGGTTTCCAAGGATGCTGAGTTGCCGGAGAGTTTGTCGATTAAACGGTTGGGTGATAATGGAGAGCTCCTTTATGCCCGGATCTCGCTGTCCTATCCGTGGAAACCACAGATGGGCAGTCATAAATGGGTTGCTACGGGAAGGGTTTTTAATTCGTGTTGGGCTGTTGATCTAGACCAAACAGGGAATCCCATGGTGGGAGACGACTTGCCTCATGATAGTCGAAGTTTGAATCCAAGTAGTGTGGATTTGCAGGCGTTGAAACCGGAGGCTCAATCTGTTACTGCGACCACCAGGGGTATTGAGGCCCCAGTGACCATTCAACACCCTATTCCAGAGACTGTTGGTGTTGGTGCCACTGATAGTGAGGCTTGTGCGAATTTGGGGGATGCTAGATCTTCTACTCCTTCTAGAGACGATTTTCCATTGGTTGTGGCTGAGGGATTGCCCATTGAAGGCAGTGCGGCACAATTGGCTGTAGCTGATCAGCAGGTGAGCGAGGCTTCAGTTGAAGCTAGCTCTAGTGTGGGGACTGCCGTTGGGTTGGAAGTTGAATCGAGAGTGCCTAGCCCACCATCTGGAGAACTTGTTAAAACAGTTACTGCTAAAAAGAAACCTAAGAAGAAGAAGCGCAAAGGGGTAATATCCCCGGAGTGTCTTTTTTAATATGACGTTTTTAGTTTGGAATACGCGGGGGCTGAATGCCCCTCCAAAGAAGCTGATGGTTAAGCAGCTAGTTGATGATACAAATCCTATTTTAGTAGGTCTACTTGAGACTAAAATTAAAGATACTTCGATTCCTCGGATTGCTGGGTTTTTGGGGGCCCATTGGAATTTCATATCCAATCATGCACATCATTATAATGGGAGGATTTTGTGTTGGTATAATATACATAAAATGGCAGTACAAATTCTTAAGATGGGTGATCAGTTTATTCATTTGCAGTGTCAGATTCATGGCAAGGGAAAAGTCGTGGTTACTTTAGTGTATGCCTCTAATTTTGTTTTCCAACGGTCGACCTTATGGAATGAATTACAGGATTTTCATCGTGATGTACTTGTGCCGTGGTTAGTTGTTGGGGATTTCAACTGTTGTCACGATTTGTCGGAGGTTGAAGGTGGAGTGGCTTTTCATGGTGGTGCAGGTCGTGAACTCCAACAATTATTTCTGCAGACCGATCTTGTTGATCTTCGAGGTCGTGGAAGGTGGTTTACTTGGGAGAACAAACAGAAAGGTCATTTGTTCATTCGGAAAAAATTGGATCGAGCTATGGTTAACCAACTTTGGTTAAGAAATTTTCCTTATGATTTTGCGATGTTTGATGAACCTGGGTGCTCAGATCATACTCCTATCACTATTCAGCAGCCTAGTGAGGATCGAAAGATTGGGGCTCCCTTCCGTTTCTTTAATGGCTTGCTTCAGTTGGAGGATTTTATGGCCATGCTTGAGCAGGTTTGGCGGAAAGAGTTTCAGGGGTTCAAAGCTTTCCAGTTGATGCAAAAATTAAGGTTAGCCAAAACGGCGATTAAGGAGTTCAGTTTGAAGCGTTCTCGGGACATTCATGTGTTGGGTAAAAAGTTGGTTGAAGTTCAGCAATCTTGCTACCTTGCGCCCCAGGATGAACAACTTAGAGTTCGGGAATTGGCCTGCCTTTACGAGTACCAGGAGGCTTTAAAGTTATCTGATTCCATTGCGAAGCAGAAATCCCGACAAACTTGGCTTACAGATGGCGATTCAAATTCTAAGTTTTTTCATGCAGCCATTTTGGGTCGCCGTAATTCCAACACCATCACGGAGATTTTTGATGATGAGGGTCACAGTGTGCACGGCCAAGATGCAGTCTCAACTCAGATTAGGGAGTATTTTGTTCAGCTTATGGGTAACAGTGTAGATTCGGGTATTGGTTTTGGAGTTCGGGATGTGTTGAATGAAACGCTGAGCCAGGAGCACATTGATATGCTTAATGCCCCTTTTACTGCTCTTCAAGTGAAGGCGGCTCTTTTTCGGTTGCATAGTTCTAAGGCTCCGGGCCCGGATGGTTTCTCGGCCGGTTTTTTTCAACATACTTGGCCTATCACGGGGCATTTGTTCACAGAGGCAGTATTAGAGTTCTTCTCATCGGGGAAGTTGTTGAAGGAAATCAATTCAACCTATATTAGTCTCATCCCTAAGAAGAACCGACCTGATAGAGTCTCAGACTTCAGACCTATATCTTGTTGCAATACTGTCTATAAGGTGATTGCTTCTCTACTGGCAGATCGATTGAAAATTATTTTATCTGCGATTATTAATCCTGCACAAGGTGCGTTTCTTCCTCAAAGGAGTATTGGGGATCATATTCTGTTGTTGCAGGAATTGATGGGGGATTATAATTCTGGTAAGAAAGTTGATGGTTGTGTGATGAAGATTGATTTGTTCAAGGCTTTTGATACGACTTGTAGATGGGTTACTGAATGTATTCACACCCCTTCTTTCAGTGTTTTAGTTAACGGTATTCCGACTAAGCCGTTTCGGACCCGCAGAGGTATCCGGCAAGGAGATCCTTTGTCTCCTTATCTGTTCACGCTCGCTATGGAAGGATTGTCTAGGCTCTTGAGCCGATTGACTCGATGTAACGGGCTTTTCCGCTACCATCATCAATGTCGGGAACTGCAGATGACTCATTTACTTTATGCGGATGATGTGCTTTTGTTTTGCCAGGCTGATTCTCAGGTAATTAATCGAATGTTAAACTTGTTGGACACCTTCTCTCAATGGTCGGGCATGCGTATCAATGTACAGAAGAGTGGCATTTTTGTGTCTGCAGATGTTGCAAATCGCGAGCAGCTCAGTATTGAGGCAGGATTGCCTCTTCATTCTCTTCCGTTCAGGTATCTAGGTGTGCCGATTACCTCGGGCAAGCCTACATATTCGGATTTTGTTCCTTTGTTAGAAAAATTGCGACATCAAATTAATGCTTGGCAGCACCGTTTTCTTTCTTTTGCTGCAAGGGTTACCTTAATTGTTGCGGTGTTAAACAGCATGCATATTCATTGGGCGGCTCATGTTTGTATTCCGAAACGGGTTGTTAAAGAAATGGATCGAATTTTGAAAGCCTTCCTCTGGACGGGTAAAAATGGTACTTGCAAAGCAGCGAAAGTTAGGTGGAGTGATGTGGTGGTTCCTAAAAAACACGGAGGATTGGGAATAATTTCAATTGCGCAGATGCAAAGAGTATTGATGTTGAAACGTATTTGGAGGCTATTTGCGGATAGGGAGGCCTTGTGGGTGAAATGGGTGCAGACCTATCGGCTCCGTGGACAGAGTTTCTGGCAAATTCAACCGCGGTCTGATCAGTCGTGGTTGTTTAGGATTCTCCTTCAGTTTCGAGAAATGATATACCCTCTCATTTCTTGGCAAATTGTACAGGGTGAAGGGGTAAGTTTTTGGTTTGATAATTGGCATGAGTCCAGCCCATTATGGTTGAGAACTGACTTGTCTAGTTTTAGAAATCGTTTCCCCAGGGAAGCGTCAGTAGCCTGGGTGGTTCGGTGGAGGGAGCAAATGCCTAATTGTCGATTTGGTCATGTCCTCGATCTTTTTTTGGAAGGGGTTGTACTTTCGTCAGGTAAGGATAAACAGCTGTGGTCATTGAATCAAGGGGGAGGGGGGTTTACAACCAAATCAGCTCATGCCATTGGTGGAGGGAGTCTGCCAGAGGTTGGGTGGGCTGCAGTGGTTTGGCATAAAACTTTAAGTCCTAGAGCCGCTTTTATCGTATGGTTGGCAATTAAAAATAGGTTGCGTACGAAGGATAGGTGGTTTGGTAGCTTTGACCCGGTTTGTGTGCTTTGCCATCAACTTGGTGAATGTCGAGACCATTTGTTTTTTGGCTGTGTATACTCCAAAGCAATTTGGAACCGAATTGTTAATTTGCTTGGTCTTTTTCTGCCCTCCTATGAATGGAGTGTAGTTATGGATTTTCTTATTAGGGAAACGAGAGCAGATCGGACAAATGACCTCATTATTCGGACGGCGTTTCAGCTGGTGGTCTACCACTTATGGAGGGAGAGGAATCGGCGACTTTATAAGCAACAGGCGAGACCAAAGTATGAATTAATGGAATCCATTGTTAATGAGATTAGGGAACTCCTTATTGCAACGAAATCACATTATACCTTGAGTTGGGATATGCGTAGGCGTTGGAGTATGTAGACGGTGGTTTTGTTATTGGCAAGTTGGGGTTATTCGGAATACCTTTATGTGTAATTGTTTTCTCCCCCTTTGTTGGGTTGTACTTTGTAAATACTCTGTTTCCTTTTGAGTAATCTATTTTCTTTAAAATCTCAAAAAAAAAAACAGAACATGAGTTTGTAATTTATTAATACAAAAAGTTGAAATTTTTTTTTCTTAATAGACCTCTTTTGTAATATTAAATCAGAGCCCAGTAAAACAAATTCTTATGTCATTTTTATAATTTATATATGGAATTAATATAGCGTAACTTAAAGGAAAGGTGTTTTGTTTAAGTTGACTAATTAAATAATAGTTATTTATTTCTTTTTTATAATTATTCAATAAGAACAACCGAATATATGAACTGCCAAAATTTCCTTTATTTAGAATAAAAATTTTTGATTCTTCATTGAAAACGAATATAATATTTTAAGAAAAGATATCTCTATTAAGCTATTTGTTAAAAAAATGTGTTAAATAATAATACATATTTCAATATATTTAAATTTTAAAAAATTGATGAAGAATAAAATAATTTATTCAGAATAATTAATTTATAAATTATTACGGATACTTAATAATTATTTTGATGATTTTTAATAAAATTCATAAATAATAAATATAAATTCATAAAAGAACATGCTTCGATCATTTTCGATCCACAAAACCATGTTTTTATGAACAATCCTTACCTCCCATACACGAAAATGACATCGAGTGCTATGTTTTGTAGTTCCCGTACTTTTCAACTCTTTATATAAGCAGGACTTCGCTACCATTAGTATCCACTTAATTCAAGAACAAATTAAGGCACCAAATATCTCAGCATGGCTTGGTTTTTATCAGCGATTCTTGCCTTGATTGCAGTTTTCGTCTTCCTGAAAACAACGCTGAGTATTGACAAGAACACGCACACAAAATTGCCTCCTGGTCCAAGAGGGTTGCCGATAATTGGTAGCTTCCATTTGTTAGGCAAGAACCCTCACTGCATGAATAGGCTCAAAAGTACGGCTCCATCATGCATACACTGTAAGAGAAATGTCTTTTTTTTGTCAGGAATATTAATTACAGATGGAATCTAATTCTAAAGAATTTCAGTTGGTAATATTAATTACAGACGAAATTTAGCGATGGTCGAAAGCATCGTTAAAACAGCTGTAAGCAAATTTATCGACGGACAAACGTAATCATCGGTAAATATACCAACGGATGACTAGTAATGTCAGTAAATATACCAACAGATGAATATAATTGTCGGTAAATCTTACCGATGGAATGACGGAATTTAACGAAGGTCAAAAGCATTATTAAAAATAATCGTAGGTAAATTTACCAACAGACAAATGTAATCATTGGTAAATATACCGACGGATGACTAGTAATGTCAGTAAATATACTGACAGATGACTATAACCGTTGGTAAACCTTATCGACGGAATGACCAATACTGTCGGTAGATTTACCTACGAACTTTTTCTTTCTGTCAGAATATTTGCCGACAGTATTGGTGATTTTTTTGATAAGATTTTCGATGGTTATGGTTGACCGTCGTTGAGTATATCATCGATTCTGAAAATTCTGATGTTAAAGTTAACGACGATTGTTAATATTACTAACGGAATTAAGTCTAACCGTCGGTAAATATCATACATTTTACTGACGATTTATGTTTTATCCGTCATTATGTATAATTGATTTTACTGACGAACATTTATTTTTTGTTGGTGAATAAATTTTAAAATTTTAAAAAAAATCTGACATTAAATTTTGTTTCATGATATGCATAATTTCAACAATTATGAATTATCTGTGCATAATATTTTGATATGTTTATATATTTAATTTGTTAAAATAGAAAGTTGATTGGTGATATAAAGTTAAAATTTATCTTAATTGATAATAAAAACATTAAATTGTACATAATAAGTATTTGTAATTCAAACGAAATGACTACAAGTAGACTATTGTCCTGGTGACCACAGATGCTCTGAGATGCTACCCCTCCCCTTCAACTCATTCACCTTATTACGGAGTTGAGCTATGTACTCCATCATCTGTTGCAACTGAGTTGTTAATGTCTGCACTGTGCTTCAAAGCTCATTGACTGTATTGGTTGTCGATCATCTAGTAGATGGTGTTGTATTAGACGTGGAGGATTACAAATAACATGTATTCGCAAATGAACCTAACCTGAAGATCCTTCCATGACGGTCTCTGCCATCCACTGCATGAAGACACGCTTGACTCTCATTAATAGCTTGTTCGTGTTGAACTTGTCATTGAATGCTTTCTTGTATTTGGTCCTATTAGGAGGCAATGTTTATATTAATAAGTGATAATTATTAAAAATTAATATTACAGCATAAATTTCCCATACATTCAGTTTTCAACATCGGCTGTTGACGAATGTCACACTGTCATGCTTCTTAGTGTGAGTGTGCAAAAATAACTGACGAGGTGTAGATCTCATGCCCATAGACTTTCCTACATAAGAATAAAATTTTATATGTGAATTAGCATTTATAAAAATTTTGGTAGAGTTTTCTCTATTTTTTTATATTTACCCCTTGTTGAATAAATAAAATAATTCAACACAGTCATATATGACATCAAACATTTATACCATTATCATTATCTATAACACACATAATTTCCAACATTCACACATCAATTTAAATTGAAATACAACAAAGTAAAACAATTAGAATATAAATGTAAAGTTTAGATATTTACAAGTCTCTCTGCATACTCATGGTGGGTAACTGATCCTCTCGTATGTACGGGAAGACTCTCCCCCCGATCCTCCACATCTGTTGATCGAGTTATACTCTGAGATAGACATTGCCTTAGGTGATATCCAATAGTGCTACCAACGACTCTATATTGGCTCAAAAATATAAGGCGATCGTACGCTAGCCTTGTGTATCGCACTAATAAAATCACAAAATGTGTACGAACTCGTCTCTCCCATACTTTATATATATCTGCGTCGAAATCAGAATTTTAGAAAAATTCTTTCTGAAATAAACAGATAAAAATTGGATAACTTATAATGTAATAATATTTATGTAATTAATGTATACAAATCAATTAATTTAGAAAATAGTTTTTTATTGTACCTCAAACTCCTGAAGGTAAAATGCCTTTATGCCCTGAGAGATACTCTTCTATGCATAACCCTCAGGATCTATCATCTCCTTAAATTTAGATGTCATATTTCTGGAACACAGTCCATGTGAAATCAACCTAAGATAAGAACAAATAATATTATACCATTTGCAAAATTTTAAATCTATAAGTTAATTATAAACATATAATGATTCATGTAATTTCACTTACAGATTACTAAAAATTGTTATGTACGTTCTTCTATCAGGTCCCTCAGTTCCAGGCTAACGGCCATCTCATTCATTCAATATAGGGGTAGTGGATGATGTAGGAGAGGTGGATGCGTCATCTGCATATATAGGCCCTAGAGGGGGAGGACGTGATTTAGTTGCAGCTGCAAATTTTGATAGTCCACCTTTATAGTAAGTACCTCCGAACATGCGTCTAAACCTGAGCCGTGTTACTTTATGTTGTCTTTTTGGTGGCATATTTCTACCTGTAATTCATTGTTTATTGAATTTTCTATGAATATAAGAATTTGAATTCAATATTTTACACAATCTATGTAAAAGGAAATAAGGCGATTTGTTGAATATCATATTCAAGTACAATCTTTGAATTAAAATGTTAACAATTGCTACATTCATAGAATAAGAATAATAACAAGTCACACTCAAGAGGACATAGCTTCATCCCTAACTAGTAGGGAGGTTGTTTGATAAATTCTTATAGATACAACAATAAATCAACTTTAAAGCTGAGTCCATTATATTGCATCGATAAATGATAGTGATATAATTATTTTCTTAGATTTCAAGTGACATGAGAGTCAGTAAAGATAAATGAGTCCCCGATGTATGGATTCTCGAGAAGGGTCCTAACATTTTCGAACGCACCAATTAAAATAGTGAAAGTTCTTCCCTCACGTGTAGGGTTTTCAACACCTTTCTTGCAATAGTATTTCCGCTATAGCTAAACTTGTAGAGGATAGAGTAAATGAGTCGTCAGATTTAGTATGGAAGACAAACTTTCCAGATGAACTGCCAATACAAAATGGTTAACCTAAAACACAATTAGTATAGAACTTAGATATTGTTAGATTAGAAATCGTTAAACGAACCCAAATTGGAGTGACATGCATTTGTGAATGTCTAGACAAGGTTTGTGGAATTGGCAAATTTTTCAAAATAATTGATTTTTCTAATCCTTTATGGACCGCTGTGACATCACTCCCACCTCCGTCGACATACATGTCATCTTCGAGATTTAAGGAAGCTTAAAATAACATGTATTATATACCATCAAATGTGAATATATATAATAGCTTCATTAAAGGAAATGAGATGTACATAATAAGAAAAGTGATGTTGTTCAGATGATACTAAACACCTTAAAGCAGAAGATCGGTCATGGAAGGCAAACGACCATTAGTGTATGAAGTAGAGATTTTTCTGCATTGTTTATTCCTTCGGTAAGGACAAGTTTGCCACATTTCTCCCAACAGAATGAATTACTACTATTTGAAACCTGCGGCCATGTCGACATTCCTTGATTAAGAATTTGAATTCAATATTTGACACAATATACTGAAAAGGAAATAATTGATTTGTTGAATAAAATGTTCAATTATAAATACAAATTAATCGTTATCATAACTTAATTGTAAATTACAATCATCTTCTTTTTTTGAAGAATAAGAATCAAACTCCAGCTCTTCTTCAGATATTTGGCCCTTGTCATCCTCTCTAGATAAAATGTCAATATATTCGTTTGATGGATCATTCAAAGGTTCATTATCATTATATATGACATATGCATTTATAAAATAAACATCTTCTTGGAAATGCTTCACTTTCAATTCCCTGTTCTCCTTTTTCATGTGATTTAGAAACATTTCTAGGTTTAATTTTGCAAATGGCCAACCAATATGACTTGTCTAGTTGCAAGCTGGGAAAAGAGATATAACACACCTGTTTCGCTTGCATGGCCAACACGAAAGGTTTAAATTGTCTCAATCTTTTTTTATTGTTGATTTCAACTAGACTGTATTGGCTATGCACTTTTGTTCTAACATTTAGAGTTGGGGTCAAACCAGTCACACGTAAATATCACACTTCACTTTATTAGCAATGTAGGGTACTTAATTTTAAGTATCTTAATAATTTTACTATAGTAATCAATCAATTATCCTTGTATGCAAACTCCAATATTTATTGTTGCCATGATATGACGATGATATTCTATATGATATTTATATCTATTAACGAAATACACTAAATACGATTTAACAGTTCGTAGAGGTCTTTTTGCAAGATCACATATGATCTTGTTCTCTATTGGATTTCTAAGGCCTACATAAAAGAAATTATCATATCAAAGAGTATAATGTCATTTGAACACTTAAATCTTATAATTCAACCATTTCAATATTTGTAAGTGAAAACTTACATATTTCTCAAACCATCGAGGGAAGTGTCTTCTAACTTCTATTTGTAAGTGAAAACTTACATATTTCTCAAACCATTGAGAGAAGTGTCTTCTAACTTCTTTATTGATATCATCCTATGTTTTATCTGGCATTAGCTTGCATAACAATTCCTTATATAATCTAAAAACATTATTATGTATTTCAGTTATGAAAAACACTAAATTTTAGAACCCAAATAATCAATTTCAACTTACTGCACGAAAGGTTGAACCTCTTGACAATTCAATAAAATGTAACTATGGGCAGCCTCAATTTCTCCTTCTGTTAACATTTTTCTTGTTGAAAGTCAATGTGTTCATTCAGGATATGTGAAAATGGATAAGTTACCATCAGCATCACTCGTTCCTCCCCCACCGTCATTATGAAGAACTTTTCTTTCTCTTGTGTGAACATGCGACTCAAAATAATATGAACAAAGCATACTAGCTTCCTCCATTAAATAAGTATTACATATCAAACCTTCAACTCTAGCCTTATTTTTTACAGTTTGCTTTAAATGATGCAAGTACCTATATTAGTGAATAGGGTTATTACAATTTAGTTGTTAAATCATGTTATTACTTCAATTACATCATGTTATTACTTCAATTACAATCATTTTTGTTGAATTACCTCTCAAATTGATACATCCATCAATATTGAACTGGATCGGCTAGTTTTACCTCTTGTGCTAAATGCACAGGTAGATGCTCCATATAGTCAAAGAAATTTGGAGGAAAAAATCCCTTCTAACTTACACAAAATTACTGGAATTTTCCTTTCTCTTTTTTCCATTTTAGCTAACTTGATTTCATATGATGTTAAACTTTTGAAAAAAAACTTAATTCTGTTGTTACTTCCCAAACCTTATTCAGTAGCAACCCAGGAAATGCAATTGAAATTAGCCTTTGTATAAACATATGATAATCATGAATTTTCATCGCAAATAATTTGTACTTCCTCATGTCCACATACCTTGCCAAGTTTGAAACATAACTATCGGGAAATTATAGATTTTTCAACCATTCACACAATATTTTGTTTTGTTTTTTGTCCAAAGTGTAACATGCTTTCGGATATTTATCGGTGCAAAGATCTTTATGTAACTCATTCTTTCTATAAAAAAGTTGTCCATTAACTCGTGATTTTGCATTGTCTTTTATCCTCCCTTCAATGTTCAGTATGGTATTGAACATGTTGGACCCCGAACCTTGAGTGACAGTTTGACTAAGTAATATGAATGATCAAGTGGATGAGTTGATTGAAATTAA
>JANZLF010000220.1:33815788-33839438 GCA_026546835.1 Erythroxylum foetidum | reverse complement strand
CCGATCTTTAATTAAAAATTAGACAAAAATAAATTATTCATAATTCTAATTAATAATTAATTTAATTAAATAAATATAATATTAAAATAAATTATTATTAATTCTCAATAAAAATTAATATATTAAATAATCAAATAATAAATATTTAGTGGATAATAAGTAAGATTATGAAAAAAACAAAAAAAAAGTCACTTTTATTTTGTTAGTGAATTTATATCCGTCACTTGATTCTAAATTATTAGTTTGTTAGATGAAATTTTCAACATACATAATTAGCAAAATTATCACATGCATTTGATAATTTAGTCAACATATACTCAAAAAAATAACGAAAAAGTTGTAAGGTTATACCATGTGTGAAAGATTATTAAGGTATGAAAAATTAAGCTGTGTAAGGAGTTTCTTTAAGATATTATGTGATCTAAATATCATAGCTTAAACAGATTAATTAAGACTTTAAGAGGAACATGTAAATGGGACTTCCAAACTCAAGTTCGCATAATCACAGAGCTAATCTTCAATCCTATGGCTTTATAGCTAAAATAGATTAATTAAGACTTTAAGAGGAACATGTAAATGGGACTTCCAAACTCAAGTTCACATAATCATAGAGCAAATCTTCAATTCTATGCCTTTATAGCTTAAATAGATTAATTAAGACTTTAAGAGGAACATGTAAATGGGACTTCCAAACTTTTCACATAAATCATAGAGCAAATCTTCAATCCTATGGCTTTCATTTACACTTTGATACGTAAAGTTCGGTTTACTTACAAGTTCAACATGAAGAACCGAAAGCTCAATGACAAGATCTCACGTAACAGATTCGACTATAACCTGCAACAAAGTTATACAGAGACTATGGACTCGCCCGCAGGCAGAAATATGATGGGAAGCTAGAATATACCAAAATAGTTAACCTAATACCTGTACTTGCAGACCTGCTTAATACAGAATATATCCCTCCAAAACCATCGTAACTATGCACTAATGACACTGACAACTGCAGAGAAATGGCTTCAGTTAGCAAACGAGTAGTCTGATTCTGCACAGTACAGGTTTGCAAAAAACTCGGAAAGAGCAATCGGAGTCTTAAAAGCCTCTGATATGCCTTCATAGTGAATATCCACATTGGAAATGGCAAATCCACTGAGCTTATGGATGAAGGTTTTATAAAAAAATTTGCAAACTGATGGTTAGAACTTGCACAAATGCTTCACATTGTCGCAACCACATTTTCCATCATCTGATTGACACGATCTGCAATTTTCGCATTCGAAAGGATGACAATAAGATTTTCTAAACATGAAATGGACTACACATTTTTCACAGCCTCATGCGTAGTGCAGTACATAATGAAATACCAATGATGCTGATGCTAACAATTCATTTGTCATAAGAGCAGTGGCAAACAGAAATTGGCGAGAAAAGTAATACTTTGCTTGGCTGCAATGGACACTCAAAATTGTACTGGTGCATTTTCGTTATTTAAAGTAGCTTTCAGTAACCTAGTTCAATTTAATATCATTTCATCGATAAAAAGTTTTTGTAAGGACGAGAACAAACCGGATAAAACCCACATACCAATTGATTAAGCAGTGCCTGTTATTAATCTTTCCCGTTGATCAAACTTTTTGATCTTTATAATCCCCAAGAAAACTTGAAAGCTGAAGAATGCACAAAAGATGTAGGCTACCACGGCTGGTACCTGGAAAAATGTTCGAAGTTGGTGTCCATTCTAAATGACAAAATAGTTGGTCCTCATAACCTATGACAAGAACTGATAATAGTGGATAACTTACTCGAATAGAATTGAGATACAAAACTGTTGCAAGGTTTATTAGACTGCCAGCAGCTACTGCCTGTTTACAGTCACAAGCCGTGTAGTCATGTATGAACAGAAACATGTCAATTACTTGTCTAATCTGTCTAGCACATGGAAAATTTAAATTTTCAAATACATATGCAGTTGTAACAAGATAAGAACACTGAGGCCAACGTATCTTCAACTATATATACAGTTGTAGTTGTGTGCTTATTAGAAGCAAGCAGGTATGGACAACAAACATTGTGCAGACAAAAAAGGAAGCAGGCAAATCAAATGTTTGAAAATGCAAAATTTTTAAAGTCAAGGCACATAATTCTGAATAAAAAAGAAACCGAGAAGTTGATTTGCCAGACATCACTGAAAAACTTCAAATTAGGAAATTTGACGATTTTGCAAAACAGACAAGTCAAACTCACACTTCCTACTGTCTTTTGAACTGCTGCAACACGTTGGAATGCCCTCTCAGACTCCAGAGTTCGAACTCGAAGTTTCAGATCACCTTGCTCCTATAGAATAGGAATAAAAGCTAAATAACATAGGTGGAACTTGTAATTGCTTAAAAATCACAGAAACTGTAGAACTTAGAAACAGGGAATCTTGAACATCACCAATCGTTGGATAACTTCTGCCAGCTTTTCAACTCTATCAGCTTGTCTAAATAGATTGTAGAATGCACGAGACTGCCTGTCCCATCTCTTTCGGAGGTCCTGAAACATTTATACAAGTCAGAGTTAACAAAATATGTTCATGCGCAATGCTATAAAAGAATCAAGATGGTCCTAGTAGCTTCAAGATGCTTCATGAACTAAACAAAGAAACTGTAGTTATACCTTCATTAGAACTTCAACTCCAGCCTCACGAAACTTTAACAACTCAAATGCATAACTACAAGGCAAAGGATGTTGCTAAAGTCATGTATAGGTAGCCACTCAAATATGAAGTTCAGACAAGATAACTCAATTGGAATTCAGAGCAATGCAGAGACGTTACGGTTTGGCAATCTCTGTAATATCAAAGCGAGGGTCGAGGCCTTTTCCTATTCCATCCAGTACTGCAGATGAAACAGCTGACTTATCTGATGTTAATGTTACAGACAGAATCGTATCAATCAAATTAACTGGTATTTTAACAGCACCTGAAAATGCTCTAACGACAAACGTGAAAGTGGCAGGAAATCTGAAAGGTTGGTCAGCAGCTATAGCTAATAAATCCTCTCCTGTTAAGAAAAAAAAATATCTATGAGGAATTCCTCATCCTCACCTTCACATTCAAACACAAAGCACTTGAAGATGGATGCACAAAGTTCATTAAAAGTAAAGAAAATAGAGCATGAAGTCTGTAAATAGACTCGGTATCATCTGCTTGGCTACAGTCTTATCCTCACTATCTTCCTGATCACGAAAAATCATGAAATGCTCTTTTCATACATCTACATGTTCAGTGATGCAAATTGAGCACAAGTTCTTTCCTGCTTTGCTAAGAATTCTAGTGTAGAACATAATAGGTGTGACAAAAGAGACCCTCAGGTCATAACAGAGTCTATTAGTGAAGTTCATTGAATCAGTTGAAGAAGTGTGAAACAATATTCATGAAAAGAACTGAATCATTAATTACCAATTGCAGCTAACCGTTGCTTCTTTTTCTCTATCTTTTCCTCCTTGGTCAATGGTTTTTTAAATCCAAGTTCTTGAGAGGCCATCTCTCTCTCTCTCCTTTGTGCAGCAAGTCTCTCTTCGAAGCTGCCAAAGTCTGAAATTAGAGTTTCATAATTGCAACAATGTGAACCAATATAAATATTTTAATTTGTCCATCTTCATCTTCTGAAGCATTCTAAGGTGAACTGTTTGTGAGCAACTTAAAAAAGATGCACAATATTTAAGAAGTGCTGATCCTTTTAGTTCATAGTGCAGACAACTTCTTGGACCAATTTCCTCCATTTCTATATTAAATGCATGACTATAGAATGAAATTCAAATCTTCAGGCATCTCTATCCACATCTCATAAAATTCAAGCCAAAAATTGAACTCTTATTTGATAAGAACCGACATCTGATGCTAAAAATATATGCCTAAACAGCAGACTTTAGATTATTCCTATTAGGGCTTCCTGTGACATATGTATCTCCTGTGGCAACTTTGACTTTTAGCAAGCAGTTAGACTCATATTGTGACTTCTTGAATCGCCAGTAAAGTTGATGCTCTTATATGCTGAATTAAAAATGAAGATAACAAAGTGAAAATCATGACAGTGAAGCAAAAAGGAAGTTTTAAAAGATATACTGTTTATTAGAAGCACCTATTTAGGAAGAATTGTGCAGTACGTCTGACAGCTGTCATATCTCCAGTAGGCACAAGGACACCCATTTGGATCATTGCCCGAAGAACCTGTGCTAGCATAAAAATATTAATGGACACGTAATTAGAAACAAAATATGCCAATAACACTATACTCCAAATTACTATAATGGTGACGATCTTCATACCTAGGCCAAGGATAGTTAGAAACTCACCTTATCTGGATCTTTCTCATAAACTCCATAAAATGCTTCTAGCAATCCTTCTCTAATGTTTGAACTGATGCTGTAACAGAACAAAGAATTTGACAAAAGAAAACATCATAAATATTACGGAATGAACTTAAATAGGACGCTTAGTGGAATAGTAAATACCTTCCCATCATTCCAAAGTCATAAAAGATCAACCTCCCACCATTGACATCATCAACAGCAATATTTCCAGGATGCTGAAAAATAAACATGTAGATGACAATAAGCAATCATCCAAAAATAAGGAACAATCTTTCTTTTCAAAAAGAGTGTGGCCAACGAGAAGTTTTAAGGAGTGTTCTGAAGACAGCCCCAGAACGGAGACCTTCTCTGCTGCCCATTAGTTGAAATAGAACCAAGTGGAAAAATAAGAAAGTACAGTGAGTTTTCCATAATCCAGGCTTACTATAAATTGGTCCGCTCTAACTAATTATTATATATATTCCGGGCTAGTCACATTGCATTTTGTCTATTTTTAGAAACAAAAATGCTTTCTTGTCTCTTCTCATTCTCTGAGAATGGTGAGTGCCACAAACTTGGAGATACCTTGACAGATTTGCTATTTGATTATCATCCACACAACTAAATCAAGATTCAATCTCTAAGCCCTTGATGATTTATTAAAATGACTCTTGAGGCACTTTAAATATTCAGACGATCAACAACATTTCCAAAATGAGGATGTTGGTCATCTGGATTTTGGACAAACAATGGAAAGTAGCTTGAAAAGTATGGCTCTAAGACCACTAAATTACACTAAAAAATAATTACAGAGGAACTGCAGCCTACTCAAATTAATAAGAAATGAGTCATCACAAGTTTTAACATGCTCAGACAGTACCACGCTTTGGTAAGCTGGCATATAAATGCAACCATATTCAAGCACATGATTTATGATCCTACTACAAAGTCACCCAACAAACAAATTTCAATTTGTCTGAATTTTCTTCTGTTACAGTGGAAATATTTTGAAGCTTTATTCCATTGAAAAAGGTGTGAACTTTATCCCATTAATCTAAGGAGGCAATCGACTCACAGGATCAGCATGGAAGAAACCATGAGACAAAATTTGTTCCAAGTAAGATTCAACAGCATATCGACCCAGCCTGCAGAAGATAATAAAACCACACAGACATTTTGAGAAGCAGTATGTCATAGAATTTACTATTTTATTTTGACATTATTTGAGCAAACTACAGCACAACATTATATTAACCTTTTGCGGTCAACACCCAATTGATCTAGTGCTTCTATCTTGTTTATTTTGATGCCTGGAACGTATTCCATTGTCAGAACCTGTGTGAAGATAAATCATGAATAAAAAGCATAAAGACACTTGTCAAGAAACTTGAAAGTTGAGAGTGCTAGTAAGCACCTGGGGTGTAGTATATTCCCACATTATTGTGGGGACTTTCACATAATCCATATCTTCGAAATTAGCAGCAAACAGTTCTGCATTTGCAGCTTCCTTGGTGTAATCAATTTCCTGGAAATTTTAAATACTATTAGCAATGGCCATGGCAAGCATCTGGAGATTGCGTAGAGTGGGCTCAATGCTCATATTTTGTTCAACAGATTTAAGATACATTGATCAATAAAAACTTTAAAGATTCCTATTCTTAGTGCTTCCATTGAATTGAAGATAAGTTAAAGTGATAATAATCCTTTACATTTTCCAACAAATGCTAGGGAATTCCTTTATGTTCTAAAGCTCCAGAATGCCAAACCCTAAGAGAAGGTCTCGGAAAAATCATGTCCATCTCTATAAACTAAAACTATTTGCAATTACAAACCTCTTTGCATACAGATACACAATGCTTGTACAAAAATCATGAGACAGAAAGGAAAGAAGAAACTTGCAACCAACACAACTTGGCGAAAGGAAAGGGAAGAAAACATATTGCACAGCTAGAATTTTCTGGGCAAACAATATGGGGAAACTCATTACCTGATAAAGGACAGAAGCACACTCATCATATATTGCCACCCAGTCCCTTTTTGCACCATCTGATTTTGGGTCAAACTTTTGGAGATATTCAGATATCACCTGGAAACAATTGTTGATATGTCAATATTTGTCAAAGACCTTAAATCCTCTAGCCGACATAAGGTTGCCATGACACCTGAATGGCAATCGTCTCTCACTTTGGTTCTTGGTCTCTCCAACCTAGCCCTCATGTGGACATGTAAAAATGCTGGTAGAAAACAACTTTCCCTGATTAACATTTTCATTCTCCTATTTTCTGATTCCTATGTGTCATATGGAGCGAAATGGGATTTTGATTGTATCTTGAGATTTATTAGCCCAATAATCCTAAAGCTTCAGTACACATGAATAAACAAAGAACAATGTACTAAGGAAGCCTACCCTCAAGTTCTTAAGATCAATATCAAAAAGGTCCTTGAGACCAGGCCTCTGTACTTTAACTACAACTTCCTGTCCCTTCAATCTTGCACGATGCACTTGACCTGAAACCATAATTAATCATAATATGTAAGTCAAAAAGACCTCAAAACTTTCACCTTCCACATCAAGAAATGGTCAATCAACATCATCTATGAATTGCAAAATCTAGCCATCAGAAAATATCCAAAGGGGAAAAAGATTACCAAGACTAGCTGCAGCTACTGGTTCATAATCAAACCTATCAAAAATGTCGTCCACTGGAGCTCCAAGTTCTTCCTCAACTGTGGCTACAGCAATCTCAGATGGAAAAGGAGGAACTTGATCCTAAAGTAAACAATGAAATAAAGAAAATGTTAGAATTGAGAAATAACATCAAATAATTTTTGTTCCCTAAACACCCAAAATGATTGATAATAGAAAATAGTTTAAGGAATTATGGAAATAAAAGGGTGAGATGAACCAAAGAAGCATTGAGATGAAGATAAAGATTAAGAACCTGAAGTTCAGACAACTGATCAACATATTCTTGAGCAAGAATATCAACTCTAGTTGAAAATTGTTGGCCAATTTTGATGAATGTAGGGCCTAATCTCAATATACTTTCCTTTAACCATTTGGCAAGAGTTTTACGTCTTAAAGCTTTCTTTTCCTCAGTCATTCCTCCTGCATATTAAGAAAGATCGAGGAAAATAAAATGTTTGATTATTGAACAATGGGGCCAATCTTCCAAGGAGCCCCAAAAATGAAAGTTGCTCATGGATAAATCAACTTTCTAAGATAGGTCGACCAAACATATGTTTTCAATCTCATCGACAAATCAACACTACCAAATGACTAACCTCTATAAGTGAATTTCTGGTTATCCCACCAAGCCTTGAAGATAAAGCTAAATACAAATCCCCATATTTCCAAGGTCCTTTGTATAGTAGAGTAGGTTTTGAATCTATTCCATCGGCCCCCTGGCGGAACGGAAGCCTGAAAGCCCCATATACATTTAGATGTAAAGATCACAAATGTAACAGAAGTACATAGAAACCAAGGGAAAATGACATATTAGAAACTATATCTGAAAATGCATTTGATTAAAGTAAGCCTTAACATAACAACAGTTTTCATCCAACCCGAGCAAAGCCATATAGGAGTAGACACCTTTCTTGAACAACCAACCAACTTCCCCGGGGTAAACTTATTTTCATTATCCAGTACCAGACGTAATATAAAGCTAAAATTTGATCATGAGCAGCTAAAAAGAATGCGATAGCATGGGATTGGGAAAAATTGAAATGTGAACTAAGAAACTTATTCAAAGAAGAACAAAAAAAATGCAAACGCGCACCGCAATCTGTTCTTGGCTAGCACGCTTAAACCAAGCCTCTTCTTTCCCAATCTCTTCTATCCTCTTCTTCCTCCCCTCTTCCGCCGCCGCAGCACCGTTCCCACCGTCGACATACTTCACCAAGCTCTCGTCACTAACACTATCAACGCCGCCATTCTCGTATTCCTCAATCGGCGATCCATTTCCAAATCCATAATAATCACCCGCACTGTCATTACCACAAGTCGATGCCGGAGCACCATTTCCGTTGACTTCCTTCGACAAATCAGCTTCTCTCTCTCTACTCGCTACACCTTCTTCTGCTCTAACAGCTCGAACAAGGAGGAAACGGCGGCGTTTAGAAGAATTAGAAAGTGAAGGAAGTTTAGAGAGTGAGTGAGCAGAAACAGAGAGGGAGCGCCGACAGGGCTGAGAAAGAAAGAGAAAGCCGAGGGAGGGAGACGAAGTGGAAGCCATTAAAACCGTAAACTTGATCAAATCCAAACCCTAAATTTCATGAGTTCGTCTGTAATTCCTGGGAGTTGAGAGTGAAGGTGATGGAAGCAGACAGAGACGAAGACAATGAAGCATGAAACCGAAATTAAAAAAGAAATTAATTGTCATATTTATTACTAATAACAGAATTTGGAGGGAATGGGGTGGAGGTGAGTGGGACACGTGGCAGTCAGAAAGAACTGCGAAGTGGACATTGCGGCGACGCTCGTTGGTTGAAGCAGTCTCCGGAGTTGGCGAGCCACAAAATATCTTTGTCTTTTCTAGGCTTGGCCATATAGCTAATCATTTAAATTAATTTATTTTAAAAAATTAAAAATTAAAATGATTACATTTTATTTAATACATTTAAGTTTTTTATTCGGTTAGAATTAAATAATCTAAATTGTTACATTACATAATCTTATATACTTAAAATTAGCTTATTTTGCAATTCTAGTTAAAAGTTGATTATATTTTAAATTTTTTATTTAATTATGTGTTTTACGAAATTGAGGAATTGAATATGAACATTTAAATTAATAAATTTTAAAACATCTTATTAAATTAAAAATAATTTTAGATATTGTAATGTGTTCATATCATAAAGGGTTAATTTAAAAAAAATTAAAAACTTTGCTCAATTTTTTAATAATAGCCAAAACTTTAAAAAATGACAATAAAATGTTTAAAATTTTAATTTTTTCAATTTTAGCCTGAAATTTAAAAAATGACTAAAATATTCAAGCATTCAATTTTTTAACTCTAACTCAATATTAATATTTCTATTAAATTTGTTGACGTGACTTGTCACATGTTCCAAAAAATTGGTTTAATCACATAATTAAATGATGTTTAAATATGACATAAATAAGATTACGCAACTTTGATGATCTCACACTCTGATTTCAATTTTTTCCTTCGTTTTTAGATTGTTATCTCGACACCTTCATCATTCGATTTTTAGATTACACAACCTCGACACTCTCACATTGAGGACATTAGGAAAGCAAACTGAAAAATGAAAAGCTTACTAATACAATATGTTGTAATACTAGAGTTGCTTGGAACATCAGAAGAATAAACAGAAAATAAATAATTGAAGACGTCCAGAGAACATTCAAATAACAAAGGACTGAAGCTGTATAAATTGATTTGGAGATTCTATTTTTAATAATGACGTCAATTCTTTAATAACTTGACGTAGGCACTAATGTTGAACTAAAATTGAAAAAATTGAAAATTTACGTATTTTATTACTACTTTTTAAAAAATTGAAAATTTACGTATTTTATTACTACAAAAATTAAAAACTTAAATATTTTATTATCAATTTTTAAAATTTAAGTTATAAATGAAAGATTGAACAAAGTTTGAATTCTTTTTTTAATTAATCCTATTGTAAAAAATTATAATTTTCAAGTATTCAATAATATAAACTTTGTAATTTGAAAATATCAGACTTAATTATCAAGGATTAAATATTAAAGCTACATCTTTTACATAACAATTAAAGGAATAACTAAAAAACCTCTAAGTTATTGATATAAAATGGAAATAAATTAAATTTTATTAAAATCAAACATTAAATGTGAAACACTCACAACAAACTAAACAAGAAAGCATATGTAATACAACAAAATGACACTTGGAACATATAAAAGGATCATTCAGTGTTCTTGAGTCATGCAAGGTTTTGTTGCTGAACATGTGAGTTGAAGTTGCAAAAGACGGTAGCTTTTGTATGTTAAAAGTAGGTAGTGTACACCCTTTTCCAGTTTTTCCTCCAAGAAACATGGAACTGATCCCATCCCAGAAAGATCATATGCAGCAGTAGTACACAAATCATGGTATACAATTCCTACAGTGCCTATACTGGTCTCATTGCAGAATGAGAAAATTTTTTAGGAAAAAGACCAATAACCAAGACCAATATATTAGATGTGGTACAATTTTTTTTTATCATCTACAATGATTATCTAGGACCAGACAATTCTACAGCATGTAGATTTTCGGTGGAGTCGAGGATCCATTCGGAATTCCGAGATGGGCAAAGATCGATCTCCTGGCGTACAACCTCCACTTTCTGCCACTCTTCCCATCTTTCAGCTAGTCCGTCGCCTTCGAGCATTCTAACAACTTCTGACATCTTAGGTCTATCCACTGGGGAACTTTGAGTGCAGAGTAACGCCACTTGGATTAGCTGCTCAACTTCAGCTTCTATGTACTTGTTCTGAAGATCTGGATCAACAAGCATTTCTAATTTCTTCTCCTTGAGAAGCGCTTTAACCTGCAAAATTTGCAGAACTGCTAGTTACATGAAAAATCATCATTTTTCATCATCAGAAGCATAAAACATTCCCTTTCCCCCTCGCCCCTCCTTCCAGGTAGCTCAAAATCAGATATCAAGTTGATCGATAATTACTTGGAGTGATTGTCCGAAGAAAAAACAAGCTTTAGATTCTTAATTAGACATGGAATACATGTGAGATAATCAATTAGACCTCATTGGCTCTCCATAGTACAAGAATTAAGGCAATCTCATAGTTCTACACATATGGTTTCAGCATTTATATGTGAAATCTGAAATCTGGCTAAATACAACTCAAAGATACAACCATAATATTCCAGTAGTTAATATTATCCTAAGGCACTTTAAGATTGCAGAAGAAACTTCATTTTCGTTTCAAAAGTTTTTGTAAAAGAACATATCTGAGAAACATGTTGACAGAAGGAAAATGCATTACCCAATCAAGAAGCATAACATCATCATCATTTGCAAGCCTTGCAAGATCAAATGCTCTTTGTCCAGTGATTAATTCCAAAAGCATGATTCCATAACCAAAAACATCCGTCTTCTCGGATGACTTTCCAGTGGAAAGATACTCAGGAGCAATATGACCTATCGTCCCACGGACAGCAGTAGTGACATGAGTATCTTTGTAGTCCATAAGTTTAGCCAATCCAAAGTCACCCACAACAGCCTCAAATTCTTCATCCAACAATATGTTTGCAGCTTTCACATCACGATGAATGATCTTTGGATCACAATGATCATGGAGATAGGAAAGTCCCCTGGCAGACCCCAATGCAATCCTCTTCCTCGTTGGCCAATCAAGTGGGGGTGTTGATGGTGGACGTTCTACAAGAATTAGTTCATCACAATCCTCAAATTGATAACATAAATATATTTAAATCAACTTACAGTGTCATGGGGGTACAAACCCATCATACCATAAAGTGAAGGAGCATTAAAAGTTAATTTGAAGATGTATGACTCAGATTGATGCAGAACCAGGTTGATTGTTGAATTGGTTTGGACATGAAATTGTCCCAAATGCAATACCAAAGCATGCAGAGGTATCCACAAATGGTAAATGTAATCCAAACCTTTGTGAGTTTAAAATCTGATTCTCCATTTCTATTTTTAGCTGGAGCACTAAAAGCAATATGATTTCATTCAGGATTATTTGATTTGGAAATCTACTCAAAAACAGATACCTCAGAGATTGAAAGAGAGGAGGAAGAAGAAAAAGAACATCCAAGTACCCTATACCCTGCAGACGTGGCATCCAAGAGACCGAATCCTAGTTTATTTCATGGAAGTATTTCAAAATGTCAGGATGACCATAGCAGGAGATGGAAACAAGTGATACCTCTTAGACATGATGCAACACTTCCATTAGCCATGTAAGGATAAACAAGCAGCCTCTCAGTTGGTGTCATGCAAAACCCTCGAAGGCGTAGGAGATTCCGATGTACAGCCATGCTAATCATTTCTACCTCAGTTTGAAACTGCAACTCTCCTCCTGGTGTCCTTTCTTCTTTTAGCCTTTTTACTGCTACCAAGGATCCATCAGTCAAGCGCCCCTTGTACACCTTGCCGAATCCACCTCTTCCCAGTATATTCTTGTTGCTAAAACCATCTGTTGCAACTTGTAACTCTCGCAGAGAGAACCTTTTAAGTTGTCCCAAGTGGACTTCTGGATCTTCCTCAGCTGAGAAGAGAGAATAAATGTTAAGGAATACCAATCCAAATAGTAAAAAGTAAGTTGAATGAGAAGTACAAACCAGGTACATCAAAGAAGTGCTCTAATGGCCTTCTTCTCTTCCAATATGCAAACCAAATAGCTGGAGCAGCAAACAGTAAAGCAGCACCAGCAGCCACTCCACCTGCAATTGCTGCAGTTGGTCTATTCGCTCCTGATAAGAGAATGTAATTCAGTTATGTCAATCTGATGTAAAATAATTCATTCCTCAAGAAGATGCCTAATTTAAGAGAATCTTTGAAAACCAGCTAACTTTTTTGCTCTTTAAGGTAGAGAAATTAACACAATATGACCTCTCTCTTTTTTTTTTTTTTGGCTATCTGTTCCTATTTGGTATGAAAAAATGAAATTGGAATCATAACTCAGATATCAGTAAGGCAAGACAAATGGACATGTTTTTTTAAATTAAAGCATTTTTTAACCATATGCATTTTGCAAGAAACCAGAAAATCATACAAACCAACAAGAATATAAGATGTAAAACTACTTAATTTTGCAACTTATGCATGATTGGTACAAAAATCTACCTATATAAGATTGAGTAGCTGGAGGGACAAATGGAGGCGGTGGAGAAAATGGTGGAGATCCAGGGCAAGGCCTCCCAGTGACAGGGCCACATAGATTCAAGTTATTTGCAAAACTGCAAGAATCTGAATTTAGCTAATTGGGCATATCAGTAAATCAATCTCCTAAATTTTGATGAAAGAAAGAACACCTGATAGGGGTGAACAGTGAAAACGAGCCAACATCTGGTACAGGTCCTGACAGACGATTATTTGATAGATCCCTGCAAACACACTGACAAAGGTTAATTATCATACAACTGTACCACCACTCTCCAGCAGACAAGGAAAAAGAAAGTAATAAGAAGAACAGATAAATTGAAGAAAGCACTTACAAGACTTGCAGTGCAGTGATATTAGTCAGAGACATAGGTATTGAACCTGACAGGCTATTGTTGTTGAGTCGCCTATCATTACATACACAAACAAAGTAAAACAATATCAAGTTGAAGTTCCAGTTTTCCATAGTATAACTAGAAAATCGGGATCAAATCAACAGATATAGCGGAGTGGGTAAATGAAGGGTATATGTGCGTATGAAACATAGAGAGCCAGAACTTGCTAATAGGGACAAATTATAGTCAGAATAAAATATGAGAAGAATAGATAAAGAAACTTGGTAAAATCACGTCAAAAAATAAATTTGATTAGCCTCAATATAAAGTTCTTATGAGATGAATTTATCATGGACTTCTTTGAACATAATAAAGTTACAACTGAGTTTGCCAGAACCATAAACACAAACCACCTAATGTAAATAATGTCTTACATCAACAACCAAAATCCTCCTCACTTGATGGATAGAATAACAGTGCTTGCTTGTAACATCTTCCTGACTAAAAAATCATCCTGGCAGTAAAAGGGTGTAACTTCCTAACACCATGTACATTCAGTGGATTATATTCATGAAATTTTATCATTGAGGCATCAAAATCTGAGGGATAAAGGAGGAACTATCCCAGTATATGCAGTCAATTTGACTGAGTAGTCTCTTTATTGAATTTGAGCCAAAAAAATAACAACAGGGAATGAATAAGAAATTAGAACAAGTTATCATGACATCAAATAATTTGAAAAAGTTATGGAAGAAAATTGAATTCACCAATCTCACAACTGAACCGCCTTTTCATGCTGATTTAACACTTAACAGACCAAATAACAATCAGTTAAACAACAAAAGAGCAACTAAAAGATTCCAAAGCAATTAACATAATGTAATAGGAGATAAAGGATGCCTATTCATACAGGAAGCGCAGTTTCTTCAGCTTTCCCAATGTTTCTGGAATAGGACCAGTAAAATTATTCAAGTAAAGATCCAAGCTAACCAAGTTTGTCAAATTCCCAAGATCATTTGGTATTGGTCCAGTTATGTTGTTGCCATAGAGTTCCCTGCCATGAAAAAGTGGATAGCATAAATCACACGTGGATACCATAAATCACACAAAGGACAAAGTGGTAATATCAAGAATCAGGACAACAATACAAGAAAGTAGCATACGTGATATGAAGACTAAAAGAAACTACAAAATCAAAGGAGAAAAAGTAAAGGCGAAGGGCAGGACATCCAACTGATCATTTGATCCCCACTCTTAAGACAACTTACAAGTACTGCAAATTTTTAAGCTGACCAATCTGTGGAACCAATTGTCCAGATAATGCAGCATTTCCAAGGTCACTGCAAGAGTCAAAAAGTCAATTCTTCTTAATGCAGACCCATAAGACTGCAACACTTGCTTGGATATCTATAAAAGGTTGTTAAAAAAACAAACTTGCTTACACTCTTATAACACTATTTTCATTGTCACAAGTAACATGAAACCATGTACAGGGATTAACAAGGGTGGGATCCCAGCTCTGAAGCACACTATAAGGATCTTGTAAATTTGCCCGGAGGTTGTGCAAAGCATCACCTGATTAAAGATGCAAACAGTATTTGTCACCAAACAATATAACCATCAAGAATAGCCAATAAGTGCACCGATATGCCCACTAGCTGGAGGAAGAAAGTACAAGATAGTATTACCTAAAATCAAATAAATGCATAAAAATAGCACAAGAGCAGATTGTAAAAACCTTATTGTCACTGTTATTCAACTTCAAATCTAGGTTTTTCCAGTTTAAAAAAATCATCATTTTACCACTCCTTTCTTTTTCCAGGAAAATTTTGAAATAACCCCCTAAACATGATTATTACTGATGCGGACATATGTAGCCTTCATATACTTCATGTTCTGAGAAATTATCATTTTCTGAAATTCAACCGATCAACTACAGTATGTCTACTCCCACTAAGATTCCAATCTATCAACAAACCAGCTTAACGCCCAGTGAGAACATTCCAACCTAAGAATAAGATAAACAAGTCAGCATAATATTTGAAAGTCATAAACTAAGCTTTGACTAATCACTGATCGAACACAAGGTCCACGCAGACAATGAACTGCCAATGTTCTAAACAGGACATAAAGACAATAAAGTCAGCCATATTTAAGACCTTCTCAAACCAATGACTTAAGCTACTACACAGAGTAGCTAAGTAAATGAAACGCAATTAATATATATCAGAAAATTAAGTACTCAAATATGACTTTGGCATAAGAATATATCATGTCCAATTTATTATGCACGGCAGTCATTGTCACAACAAGAACATAATAAATTCCTTGACCGGATATCAATCATACCCAACAGAACTGCATAGATTCCAATACAATCTAATTGAACTTCATACATAAGCAATTTGAACTAAACGTTGAATAACTTCACATACTTCCTCTAAGTCTCGTATAATACAGACAATCCGCAAACATAAATTCGAAAAAGAAACGACAATTAGATGATAACAAAGTCCACGGGTTGATAAGAAAAATAAGGAACAAGTAAGAACCTTCCATGTTGGCGGAGATCCTTTGAGAAGAGTGTGCCACGAGGATAATCCACACCAGAATCACCCAACCCCCACTCACTCTCTCCATGATTCTTCGCGAACTTATCACTGAAAAAATCCCAAATCATCCAAAAAAACAAAAAAAAAACCCCCAACTTCTTTATCTCACTTAAGCACCAGGATCAATAAGCTTCTCCCTCTCTCTCCATCAATCTTATCACTGACAAAAACCCAAATCACCAAAATAAAAAAGCCCTTAACTTTATCATCTCACTTAGACGCCAGAATCACCCAAAACCCTCTCTCTCTCGTCACTGACAAAAACCCAGATCACCAAAAGGCCCTCTCTCATTCAAAACAGCCACAACAAAAGCTCTACAATCCCTCTCTCTCTCTCTCTCTCAGACGAATGTCATGAGCAGAGGATGACTAGAAGAACAAAAAGAGGGAAGATTCTTGAAACTCGTCCTAACATCAAAATGTGCGGGTTGGATTGTAGATCTCTTTTACTTTCTGGCTCTGTGTTCGGTATAAAGTTGAAAACTTTTTTTGCTTTTAACCGAGGCAGAAAAAGAGAGAGAAGTAGCGTGCAGTGGTGCAGTGGCTGGGTGGGTTCAGCTGCCCGTTGCCCGCTGCCCGCTGCCCGCCCCACATCATCAGTCAAAGCATGTAATGAAAGGAGGGGAAGGAGGAGGACAAAGCTTTAGTTCGATTGAGAGGAGGGGAAGTGGGGTCCACGTTGCCAGCTGAGATTCAGTCAAAGGTTTGATTAGATTAGTAAGTAAAGTGAGTAAGTAGGCATTATTAGATGAGCCTCGGCACGCATGACTCTTTTATATCCATTTGATTTAGGATGTGATAATTGCAGCTCTTTTTTACTTTCATATCAATTGACTCAAATCAATTCCAAATTCATATTTAGATCATAATCTAAATTGAATTCCGTTTAAACTTTAAACATATTTGAAAAGTTTAAAATTATTTATTCAATTTAATTTAAAATTTTTATTTGAATCTAACCAAAATATATAGTATAAAAATATTATATCATTTTTCTATTATAAAAGTAATTTTTTTTGAAGAAAAATAAGTGCTTAGCTGTAAAATAAAAAAACACTTAATATAACTTTTTTGGTAACTAAAATATAACTTTTTAAAAAGTTCAAATTTAGAACTTCTCAAAAAATTATTTTTTAGGTAAATTTTTCATATTAATTGATGAGCATGTTTTTTAATCTCTTTTGTCCTTATATTTTACATATAATTCTTACAATATCTACAAACTCATCTTTATTTTTATTTTTGAAGTTATATAATATTATTTGATTTTTATATGCTTTAATTTTGGTATTAGTTTTATTTATGGTATAATCTATATAAATGATTTGGTTAGATATATTTTCATTTATATCTCATATGGTTTAAAATTATATAATAATTAATATATTATGCTTTGCATACTGTTTAATATACTTTAAATAATTTTTATATGCATAAATAATTTTATTACAAAATAAAATATATTTAAAATTTAAAGTGTCTTTTATTTTTATGTTGCCAAACAGTCTACTATATAGCGCTCTTTTAAAAAAAATTAAATTGATAGTTAAGCAATCAACTGGTTTCTTGAAAAAACTCTTCTCAAAAGATTTCTACTGACAAAAGCTCTACTATTATAAGTTCATCCAAACAGGCATTTAGCCTTGAATAACCCTAAAATTAGAGTTTAATTGAACTTAAACAACTTGAAGTTGAATTGTGTTTAAATTAAATTTGATTATTTTAATTTTAATTTAACATTATTTTTTAAAATGATGTCATTTTAATGAAATTGTTAGTGAATGATTTTTTTTCTATGTTTCATAATAAGGTTAACCAACATATTAACTAATAGATTATGATAAATTTGATCAGATTTTGCAATTTTTCTTTGTGCAATACATCGACGTAATATGAATGAATTCTTAAGAATCATTTTTTCCTTTTTTTTATAAGGCTATACAATTATTTATTTTGACTTTTTGACTTCGATGGACCTCTAAAGATATGAAAGAAACCTCCTTCAAAGTGGTACATACGACTTTCATCGAATACGACTTTTCATATAGTGACATATATATCAATGAGATCGAGTATAAAATGATGTATACTTCCTTTCAATTTTGTATCCTTTTGGTTTCCCTCTTTTTTCTACTAGATGAGTTTAAAGTCGGGTCGAACTCTATTAATTTGGATCAAATTGATTGACTTCTGAAGAGCCAAGTAAGGTCAGACACAATTATCTTCCCTAGTTCTAACCATTAAGTTGACTTTTACGATCCTAGTATTGAAGAGATTGGGCTAACCAAAGAGCAAAACGGGGAGTTTCATGAGAGTAACCTTATGTTATATTTGGGCCATCCATAACTCAGGCCCATATATAATTTTTTTTCCCATCCAATGGGTAAGATTTGGATTATCCAGCCAGTGTTTGACACGTGGAAGTCAAATAATTGCCCGCCGTTCTTTAAATACGCAGACCCGTAACCGTCATCTTCGCGTTAATTCTCGGCTTTCGCAGTGTTAGCTAAAAAGCTTGAAACAATCAACATCAATGGCGTCTTCTTCATCGAGGAAGATAGTTCTGAAGACCTGCGATGAAGTGGAGTTCGCAACGAGCGAAGAAGTGGCGACGCAATCGGAGCTGGTGAAACGATTGATCTTGCGGTCCAAATCCTCCGACGACGAAGGCGAAAGCAGCAGCCACGTAATTGTGATTCCGTTTGTCAAGAGCGATACGATGGAGTTGGTGATGAAATACTGCCAGAAGCACGTGGATATGGAACGTGAGCTGAAGAAATAGGAGGAGGAGTCCATGAAAGGACGAGGTCACGTTAGGATTGCTCATGGTGGTCAGTTATACTATTAACAATGTTCCTTTCCTTCTTAACTTTATATATAGAGATGTTCCATCCTTTTTATCATATAAATAGTAATTATAGGCTACCGATCATATGGAAATCAAGAACCTGTCGAAACTCACCGATGAGGCCTTTTACCGCTTGGTTCGGAAAGTGATGATGAGCGATGACACTCCGGTGCAAGGAGAAGTAGGCCGAAGCATTAAACGATCAAATCGAGACGAATAGAATGTTTGAGATCGTAAGTACATACACAGTTCGTAGCAGCTAGTAGACTACTCTGTGTATAGACTGTAAAGTCGACTGAGGAAAGGGCATGTACTGTTTCTGACAAGTTTGCATGCATTGTGATATCTTCTTGTCTTCGCCTTTACGAATCGATTTGATCTGTTAGAATTAGAAACATAGGGATTGGATTCGGCGTTTAAACTCTGAACTTTCTTCGTGTATAATTTAATTTCAATTAGTTTACAATATTTTTAATTAAGTAATCAAAATTAGGTTTATAATTTCAAATTCTATGGAATTTAACTATCAATATATCACAACCATGAATGTATTAACACTTGATTTTGAAAATGCAAATTGGGAACACATTGGCTAATGCTTATCGGTAAAATAAAAGAATTAATATTTAAAAAATTTAGTTGGTATTAGATTATTATAAAATTGATTAAAAATTAAATAATGTTAAAAAATTAAAATATAATTGAAAGAGATTCTTTTTACATATAAGAGAATTTAAAGTTAATAAAAAAAGATTGAAAAATAAAATTTTATTTATTTATTTTAATATATATAAATTTATTAATTTACTAAAAGAAACTGATTTTCAACGATTAAAGTTATTAAAATAAATCGAATATTCTACTAATTGAAGGTTTTTGTGAATTAATTAAAATAAGTGTTAAAATGTAATTATTTGTCACTTATTCCTTAACTAAAAAATAACGTGTAGTATACAACTTTAGCCGATTCTCTTGTTTAAGGTATTTTAAATGAAACTTAATATCTATATATAATTCAATTACATCATAGTAAAAAATAATTTATTCAAAATCTTTATAACACACGTAAATAATATTAATACAAAGTAAATTATTTCAAGAATACTTAATATAATTATAGTTCTTATACCTAAAACGTAAAGTATAGTGCATTTATTTAATAGAAAAATAAAGATGAATTTCTACAATCAAAATCAACACAATTTATTTATTAAAATATAATTAATAAAACAATTTTTATATGCAAATTCATAATGATATCTTGATGTTATTAATTTTTATTTCCATATTAGTTAAAATTATCCAATTAAACTGTAACACTTCATGTTAGGTGTTAGAAAATTAAGGAATTCCAGTGCATCGTATGCTTTGCATAATTGAGTATTCACTAATATATGCATATGAATTTTGATATATACAAATAATTGTACATGCATTCATAACATATTTTGGGTGTAAGTGATTTTTAATGTGATCAAAGTGTGAATTTTGGATTAATTGTGTTACAAAATTTATTTGGTGGTAAAATTTTATTTGGAGACTATTAGTAATATTTTCAAACTTTTGTGAATTTTAAGAATTTCTCTGAAAGTTTTGGAGTATTTTAGATTAAGAATAATGGACAAATAACATAATGACATATAACACTTATAAGAGGATGACAAGTGGCCCATATGCAAGGGGTCACATGTCAATGAGTTACTAAAGCAAGATATTACAAATTGTGTAAGGTAAAAACTCTCGTTGTTTTCTCTTCAGCATAGCTTTGTCTTCATCGAACTTTGGTCTTCTTTCTCACAACTATGATTTTCTAAAAACAAGGCAAGTAAAGTTCTAAGTTTCTGAGTTCTATAACTAATTTTTTGTGATATTTTGCATGTTGGAAATAAACATATGCATGAGTTATGTAAGTTGAATGGTTTCGGTGAAAGTGATGATGAGATGAGTTGATAATATTGTACAATGGAAAGGTACAGAAGGTGTAATACCGATTGCATGTAGCTTAAAAAGAAACTTAGTAAAGTAGAAAGGTTTCGAATGAGTTGAGTGGTTGTGATGAATGGTTTTAATGAAAATAAATGTAACAGTTGAGAGAGAAAGCACATATTTCATATTTAGTTTTGAAATTCGATTTTTGATTCTTAAGTTTTGAGTTGTATGAGAGTAAGATGGGCTAGAATGAGAGTAAAAATGAGAAGACTATAAGTTAGAAATGGTGTAGGAACTGTGAAATAAGGAAAGAGAGAAAGTGCAAAAAAATGTTATAAACAAATGTTGAAAATGATGAATAGTAGTCAAATTTTCTAGTTTTGGTATTTATAACTAATCTTGCATTTTTAGTTGTTTTAGCATAAGATAAATTGCATGGGCGTAAAAATGAAGAAGTAAATGTGAGGGTATAAGTTTGAGATGAGGGATTAAGTAGAGGAGAGGAAGAAGACGGAGAAGCGTTTCTACAAAGGAAATCTGGAGGATTAACGTGCAAAAATCGTGATTCTATTGTAGAAGGTGGTAATGCATCATCAAGCTTTTTGATAATGAACAGTTCTGAATCTTTTTGCTATAACTTCTTCATCCCATCTCCAAGTGACTTGAAACTTAAACCAATAAACTCCTAAGACATTGTTCTTTCTTTCCATAAAAATTTTGAGCCATCTGAATTGATTAGAAAAAGATTGATTGACCCAAAGTGAGGGTATGTGTAGGAATGTTATAAACTGGAGATATTTTAGTGAGCATGCTTCGATATTATGATTATATTTTTACCTGTAGATTTCCAAATGAGTAGATTCTTGATTCATATTAAACTTGAGACACATTAATACAACTTTCTCAAAGAAGTTAAATTTTAATTTTGTCTCCAAGACTTTCAAAATTGACATGAAATTGAGTATTGGTTTAGGCTGTAGCACTACCAGGGACAGAAATTATGTCTTGTAATTTTTGAATAAACTGTATTGATGTAGGTTGAATTAGACTAGATGCTTTTACCAAAGTTGTAGCTTATTCTCTTAGCTTTAAATTGATATAACTTATATAATTTTTGGATATTGAAATTAAGAGATATGGGTTGTAAAACTTGAATGCATGATCATGTTCTAGCTAAAATTTCAAGTGTACACAATCTGTGGTATTGTGAGCATAACTTATAGAATAATGAACCAAATTAAATGATCTTGGTATCAATAGAGACTTAAAACATAAAAGAATATTTTTCTAGAAAAAAGTGTTATAGAAATACATCATTTTCTTAATCTTATTGATTATGCAAAGTTGACCCGAACGAGGTGCTTCCAGCAAAAGCTGGAGGAACTTTTAAAGTACAATTGATATTTACATCGGTTTAGTAAGGAAATATACATGAGAATTTGTCATGAACATGCATCATACATATTCAATATACGTAAATGAATTCTTAATCATGCACAATAATGATATGTATATGTGTTAAATGCTGTAGAGGAACGAATAGAGTGACCACTTCCAGATATTGCTAGGATCTCGAGACAAATGGAGCTTTTTTGAGTAATTGTTAAAACATAATCGGAGATGAGATGGTGAGAGTAGTGAAGAGACGAACACTTGTTTTTTTGGGGAGCCAGATTAAAATGCTCTTCTGGACTTAGTTTCATTATGTACAATTAATTGGACTATATACACAAAGAGCCCAAATACAAAAGTCTAATTAACTAATAATTGCTTCTAACTAACAAATTAAATAACTAATTACATTTCTTCACTCCCCCTCAAGTTGGGGGTTCATATACATCTTTAACACCCATCTTGGACAAGAGATACTTATGTTGTTGTACTCCCAATCCTTTGGTAAGTAAATCTACAATCTGCTCATTTGTAGAAACATGCTGAGTTTGAATTAATCCACACTAAATTTTCTTACGCAAAAAGTGACAATCTATTTCGATGTGTTTCGTTCTTTCATGATATACAAGGTTTGTTGCAATCTGCAAGGTTGCTTGGCTATCACAGTATAACATAATCGGTCTTTCACTCTTAAGTCCCAATTCTTCAAGCAATCCTGATAACCATACCAACTCAGTAGTAGTAATGGCCATGCTCCTGTACTCTGCTTCTGCTGTGTTGGACCAATGGAGGTTGACAAATTAAATCCTTCTATATTTTGATAATAATAAAACTTAAAGAATTGGTTAAGAAATAATTTCAGGTATTTGGATTAAAATGATGGTACATCAATTTTCAAGTCAGATGCAATTTAGTCAAGATTGCAATATTGAATATCACAACGTGTATTTCATGAGAAAATCTTGATGACAAATTCAAAATAAAAATCTCAAGAGTCAAAGATTGAAGATTATGTAAGATCTGTCAGTTGGAGCTAGAGACTAGTCGACCATCACGTTGCAAGTCGACTATAAACAATCAGATCTATCAGTTGAATAAGTGGATTAGTCGACTATCATCATACTAGTCAACTATTCGAAGAGCGAAGATGAAATTTTCATTAAAACGTTGGTACTAGTCGACTGATTCTTTAAAGACAAGTTGATTATAATACATTAGTCGACTATTACATACCGACTAGTCAACTATTAGTTACAGCTGAACATATCTGACTGAGTCAATTGATTACAAACGGAACAAAAATCTTCATACAACGGCTAGGAGCATTCTACAAC
>JANZLF010000220.1:33796441-33810322 GCA_026546835.1 Erythroxylum foetidum | reverse complement strand
ATAAACTCCATGAAAGTTTTCTAAGACAAGTGAAATGTTTTCAAGGTTTTTGCTTATCTTTATTATAAACGTGTATCTACGAGCTGTAAAGCTCACCCCCCTTTTCATCCTCATTTCTAGGTATCACGATGAAGTTCGGATGAAAGAAAGTCTATACATCCGTTCGTTACATATATGATTGGCTTTTAAGTAAATTGGTTGCAAGATTTAGATTTCGGACTTGTTGGGCATTTTTTGGATTTTCGTATTTTGTGCATTTTGAATTTTGATATTGATGTTGTATAATGGCGTGGAATGCCATTAAGATTTTGTAAGCATGTATATCATGATGTAAATGAATTATAAACTTGTGTATGGAATTGAGATATGGATGAATGTGATAGAAAGTGATATGGGTTCCGGACAGGAGGTCCAAGGACTCTGATGATTGATTAAGAATTATTGAAGTGCTAATTGTTTAAGAATTGATGGTATTTAGTTTTGTGTGTGGGAGTTTTTATGGCAAAAAGAAGAATAAGAATAAGATTTGTTAAAGATGAGATTGAGATATTGCATGAGTACGAAGAATATTATGAATTGACTTTTGATTGAGGATAAATTTCCAAATGGGAAATTGTTTTGCTTTGTCTGAGGTTGAATAAAGAGAAAAGAAAGAAAGAACAAAGAAAAAAAATACCGATTTCGGATTGATCTAGTCTTATGGTTTCCAACGCGATGTTTCCAAATTATTTGTTTTCGGATGTCGGAGTTAAGGTTTTGACCTTCAGCGATATGTTTGCTTTGATTCCGAGCCAATTCGCTTTCGATTGCTTTTGCTTTCGCTAAGTATCAGTTTACTCATGTTTTGTACATGTGTTCGATTATGATTCTGAGGTTGGGTTCCAGAAACGGGATCCAACATTTGTGGTTGATTGATCCGTTTTGTTTCTTTATTTCTGAAATTTGTAAATCCGAGCCTTTCGATTTTTCTATGGCTCATTACGAATTCGATTCGTTTTCGACATGTGTTTCCGTTGTTCCGGTTGGGGTCCGGTTCCCAAATCGGGTCCCAACATAGGTGGTATCAGAACAAGAGTGAAGGTGTTAAGTTTATGCAGTTGGGTTTCGGTCCCAACATAGGTGGTATCAGAGCAAGAGTGAATGTGTTAAGTTTATGTGGTTGGGTTTCGGTCCCAACAATTACAAAGACAACCAAAGACTTTAAAGTGATCAAAGGAAGGTGGTTTAAGATATAAGGCTTCATAAGGTGAAATCCATTTAAGGACAGAGGTAGGTAAACGGTTAATGATGTAACAAGCCGTGGAAATACACTCTCCTCAGAATTTAGAAGGCGTGTTGGAATGAAATTTAATGGCTCTGGCAACCTCTAAAAGGTGTCGATGCTTTCTCTCAGCAATTCCATTTTGCTGGGGGGTATGTGTACAAGAACTTTGGTGAATAATACCAAGGGATGTGAACAAGGTTTGACCTACTTCATTGAAAAATTCTGTGCCATTGTCACTTTGGACAATTTGAATAATACCAGAGAATTGGGTTTTGACTAAGGTAAAAAAACTTTGTAAGGTTAAGATGGCATCGCTTTTTAGTTTGAGGAGATAAATCCAGGTCATACGGGTAAAATCATCAACAATGGTGAGAAAATAACGTTGGCCACTATGTGTGGAGATCCGATAAAGTCCCCAAAGGTCAATGTGTATGAGGGAAAAAGGTTTAGTTGCTCTGGTAGTACTTAAAGGAAAAGGAAGTCTAGTTTGTTTAGCTAATGGACAGATATGACAAGATTGAATATCATCACAATTGTGCAAATTGAAATTCAAATATGGGATTTTATTCATAATAGAAATAGAAGAATGGCCAATCTAGCATGCCATGTACAAGGTTGAGTTTTTACATTATTGACAAACAAACAAGAAGAAATACCAGTACAAGAGATACTAACATCAACAACATGAGCCATAGGCTTGGGTTGACATGACAATGGTTGTAAAATGTAAAGACCAACTCTCTCTTTACCAATCCCTAGTATCAGTCCACTGCAAAGGTCCTTTAGGATACAAAATTTTGGATAAAAAATGACAAGGCAATTGAGGTCTTTGGTCAATTTTGAAACAAAAATGAGATTAAAGTTGAAGTCGGGTACATAAAGAACATTGGTGATAGTGTGATCAGGTGAAAGGGAATGTGATCCTAAGTGTGTGACAGTAGTGGAGTTACCATTTGACAATTGAACACAAGCGTGTTTAGAAGCACAAGCAACGGTAGAATGCAAACAATGAAAGTTAAAAGTCGTATGATTTGAAGCGCCAGTATCAAGTATCCATTCAATGGAGCGAGGCTGATAAGAAGAAGGCATACCTGCTATGTGTGCAACAGTAGTGACTGGAGGAGAAGATTCCTTACTCAAAAGATTTAGTAGCTGCTGATATTGCTCTGGAGTAAAGACCGAAGCAGAAGATGATGGAGGAGCAACTGATGAACTGCTGACTTAGCATTTGAGTCATTATCATCATCTCCTGAGCAAGTAACATTATTAGCTCTCTTCTTAGTGAACTTAAAAAAACCAATGAGCTTGTAACAGGACTCCCTCTTGTGCCCCTTAATCCTACAGTGATCACAAGTGCCCTGAAACCTCCTGCGAGTATTAGAGAAATTAAGAGCAGTAGGTTCAGCCAATGAAACTAGGGAGGATTGCTGGCGTTGAGCTTCATCCTGAAGAAGCATCGAATAGGCTTGATTTATTGAAAGCAAAGGCTGCATAAGAAGCACTTGACTGCACACAGCTGAGTAAGTCTCATTAAGACCCATAAGAAATTGAAACAAGTGTTGCTGTAAAAGATTCTGAGAATTCTTGCGAGATATGGTACAATCACAAGATACAAACGGAACCAAAGCATCATATTCATCCCAGAGAAGATGTAATTTGGTGAAATAAGCAGAGATTGAAGAAATAACTTGAGAATGTGATGTTATTTCACGATGAAGAAAAAAATGCGAGATCCATCCACCTTATCATACCTTTCCTTCAGATCTTTCCAAACGAGAGCAACACTTGATGCAAATACAATGCCAGCAGAGAGATCCTTGCAAACCATATTAAAGATCCAGGAAAGAACAGTGGCGTTACAACACTCCCACTGCGGATGAAGATCCGGATCCAAATCACCTCGTGAGCAAGTTCCATCAATGAAACCAATCTTATTCTTTGCTAGCAATGCGATGCGCATAGACCTACTCCACACACAGTAGTTCTCAATTCCAGTGAGTTGATGTGAAACAAGCAATGTTCCAGGAGTGTCTGAAGGATGAAGGTACAAAGGACTGTTAAAATCGATCTTAACACCTGTGTTAAGAGAAGCTTGCGACGACTCTAGATAATCGATCGCCATGAATTACATGAACTAAGGAAAATCAAAGAATGAACGAATTAGGGTTTCAAAATTGGGGAAAACGCAGAGAATGAAAGAACATGGTTTCAAAATTGGGGAAAAGCAAAGAATGGAAGAACAAATGCAAAGAAGGGAAGAACAAGGCTCAGTGAAGCTCAAGAACAATGGTCGATCGTCGCCAGTGGCTCTAATATCATGTTAAAACATAATAGGAGATGAGATGGTGAGAGTAGCGAAGAGACGAACACTTATTTTTTTAGGGAGCCAGATTAAAATGTTCTTATGGACTTAGTTTCATTATGTATAATTAATTGGACTATATACACAAAGAGCCCAAATACAAAAGTCTATTTAACTAATAACTGCTTCTAACTAACAAATTAAATAACTAATTACATTTCTTCAGTAATCTTAGACGGTTACACCTTACTTTGTTCTGTTTGTTGAATTTGGTTTATGCCGATTGTGTTCTGAATTCCGGACAATAATTGTCTGAGGCGTTTGATGCATGTTTATATCATTGGAAGTGTTACTTGCATGTGAATATGATTGACTACTTGCTTTGCATATGAAATGTTTGAAATGACTTTCTTTTGGTTTTAAAACAGTTGAATCTTAGTTGTGGGTAAATAGGCATGCCTGGAAGAGTCTGCAGATGCTTCTGTGACACTTCAGTGTCTTTTGTTAATGACACTTCGGTGTCTTCTGTTATCGACATTTCGATAAAGAGGCTTCAGGCTCTTCTAGAAACTTCGGTGTCACGACTTCGTCTCTTTTTTATAAGTCTCGTTATCCACTTCTGTAAATGGATTTAGCAGTAATATGATTTTGTATTCTGATATATGTTTGATTTTGTCATAAACGAAATTGTATTATGATTTTAAAGGGTTTATCCTTTTTTATGTTAAGCTCTATTAACTATAAAATTTGTTCTGAAATGTATTATGTTTCATTTATTGTTAAAACAATCTATTAATGCATGCTTATGCTATTAGATGATTCAATATGATGAGATCACTTTATATATAGATTAGTTATTACTCACCAAGCTATATGCTTAGCACGGTAGATTTGTCTCGTGAAGGTTCAGATAGAGGATTGTAAACGCTGGGACGAGTCAACCACAATAGCCAATAGAGTTTGAGTCTTGTTATAATAAAAATGTATTTTGAGTTTATCTTGACCTGTATATAGAATGTATGACTCTGAATTGTTGTAAGTTTTTACAATAACTATGTTTCAAGCTGGTTTCGGTTTTTGAAACAAATTTGTATTATGTTCATGTGATATAATATATGTTTGTTTAAGATTCTAGAAATGCATGTATGAAATGTTTCATATGTTTTGTATTCTGTATGTTCTGTGTGTGTGGCACTTGCAATATCATCTCAGGGGGTATATATAGGTGTCAAATAAACCTTTTGGTTTTTTATTATACAAAGAGAAATAATTAAATTAATATTCGAGTAAAATGATTAAAAATATAAATAATTTATAATGGTATATTTTTTAATCTAATTTTAAAATTTTCAAATCACATTGACCAAACTTTAAGGTTTTCCTCTCTCTCTCTCTTCATTACTTGTCTTAATAATTATAATTATAAAAGTCCTAATTCGGCTAACTACTTAGTTTAGTTTCGACTTTCTAATTTGACTTACTTTAATAAATATTGTTAATAAAAACTAATCAGTCTATTTTCTTAAATTAGTAAATCCTTATAAACTAAATAATTCAATTAATTTAACTAAAATAAATAAAAACAAATTCATTTAATAATTCTATTTTTCAAGTAAACTTCAAAATTTTTCATTGTCAAGATAATCTCTTTCAAGCATATTTTAAATTCTTTAATATTATTCAATATTTAACTAATTTTATAATAAATTGATACTGGTTAAATAACCTTTTAAATTTTAAAATTCTTGTGATAGTGGTATAACTTTTAGCCTCATTTTTAGAATATTAATTTGTCTTCTCAATAATTAGATTTTACAGATCAAAAATTTACCTCTTTAGCAATGTTTTAAAAACTGGACCAAACATCGAAACGGTCAAAGAAAAAGCTTAAGGTTTGAAGATTCAACCAGTATTAAATTGCTATTAAAGCGATATATAAAATATAAGAATAAAATTATAAAATATTATATTAAAATAAAAAATACATCGATATCTTTTATTATATAATGAACTAATAATTCAAACTAAATTTGAGTCTAACATAAAACTTAAAATAACAATAAAAATCAAAATTATATTTGTGAAAGAAGTTGTGTCTTATTATCGTAAAAAGTTCAAAATTCTTTAATGTTATTTAAAGATTTGTAAGCTATACTTTTTTATTCAAAGTATTTACATCAACTTTTTCTATTGAATTCAAATAAATTACAATTAGTAATGCATGAAACTATTTTCAGTATAATATATTACGCATTCAAGTTAAAACTTGACCCAAAATCTAATAATTCCAAAATATAAAAGGTATCACAAATTATTTTAATTACTAATTTATAGCAAATTACATATATACGAAAATATAAATAATAAAGTAGCATCATATTTTTACTTTACGAAATTGAGTAAATAAAACAAGAAGAGATAAGAAGAATAAGTAGAAGAGGTAATACTATATTAATTCCAAAAACAAACATTAAAAAAATGTGGCACATGCTTGTTAATTATAATTAATTATTTTTATAAAAAATTACAATATATTCACTTAATGCAGTCACGATTTTTACATCATTGCTTTTTATTATCATATATTTCTTATTTAATTTAAAATCCTATTTCGTTGTTTTACTAATTGTCTAATTTAGAGTATCTACCAAAGAAATCAGTCAAAACGACATGTACTTTGTCGCCGCTCACAAGATTCAACGGATAAAGCAGCTGAACTAAAAAAACGGCAAGATTTTTCGTACGCGCAGATTCGCAATGATTTGAGTCACGCGCCTCCCCTTCTTCAAACCTCTTTACTGTTTTTTAATATCTGTCTTTTAAAACTTTCGAGCCTCCCCTGTTTCCCTTCATGAATATTAACGGCGACCTCGACGCCACGGCGAACGGCGGTTCAAATCCAACGGTCCACAATCGGCCTTCGGAGCCGAAGGTAATTATTAGGAAGAAGAAAAAGAAAATCTTGAAAGATGCGGCCGCGGCTGCGTCAGCATCAACAGCGTCTTCCTCGTCTTCTTCTTGTGCTTTTAGTTCTACCAGTAGAAGTAAAGGCGGTGGTGGATTCAAACTCAGAAACCTTAGGGTGGTTTTTGCTCCGGCCCGGCGGCGCACAGGGAGTGCCATCCGAGATGGGTATATGGAGGCCGTTGCCCTTCCTCTCGGAATGTCTTTTGCTGCTGTTATTGCTCAGGTTCGTTCAAATTTGAATCTTGACCTTTGCTCTGAAGTAAAGATTGTTTCTTTAAGCTTGATTTTGGATATTCGATGCATATTGTTTAGGGTTCTTATGTATGGTTTGTATTAGTTTCGTTGATTCACATTGTTTGGGTGGGAAATTCTTGGCCTTTTCTGTTATGCTTTGTGCTCTGTTATTTATCATTGCTTTTGTTTTAAGGTTTATGTTTACCTGTGAAAGTTTTCAAAGACAAAGACTTGAATTTGTCAATCTACTATCTGTTCTATTCTTTGACATGTTAATGTTGTTAAACTGGTGAAACAGGTGTGTACGTTGGTAGTTGGTTTCCATATTTTTCATTAAAGTTTTTAATGGAAGAGAGACAGTTGCCATGCTTCTCACTAAAATTTGCCTGTCATTTCAAAGTGTGTAACTCTTGATCTGTTGCAAAGCAGATTACTAGACTAGTATACTACAGTTGATCCATTCTCTTTGTAGTTTCGTATGATCACTCCATATTAAGAACATATATTGGTTTTTCTGCATCTTAATTTGTACATGTGATCTACTGGCCAACAATAGCTGTTTGTTGTTATTGAGTTATATTAAGCACTTGTGCTTTGTCAGTGTAGGTGCTGGAGAGGAAAGATGGGGTATATGAGAACATGTCAGTTGATCATCTTTCAAGGGTACGTATGTAGAGAATAGCACATATTGCGCTGTATCTGCTTGAATGCCTTTGGTGGATGCAATAGCTTTGTCCATGAACATCTATAGCGAACAGCACCAAAATTCAGTTTGTCAGTATTACTTCTAAGGTTTTATTCTGAAGAGTTTAGTGCGTGGTATTGACTTAAAATATATATTTGCTTGCAGATCTGTACATCTGCTGTCAAAGAATCCTTAGCCAATGTAAGCAAGACCTTAATTGCTAACTCCTCTGTTGACTCTGATTTTACAAGTTAAGTCTCCTCGTGTAGCTCTTGTGTACCGCGAACTAGATCAAAATGCCAACGTGATATATTATCTTCTCTTGTTGTACCTTTTTGTGACAGGTTTTTGTTGACGACTTTGATTTTTTTGCAAAGAATTTTAAGATATCATTTGGGAGCACCTTGAGGACTCTTAGGTTGATAAATGAATGGGGTGCTAATAAAAGAGAAAGTGGCTTAAATCAGCTCAATGTTGGAAATTCTGCTCCTAATGCAAATAAAAGAGTCGACTATGCTAGCAGTTCTGATGGCGAAGGTTGTAGCTCAAGAGCAGGTTTGTCTAACATTCCAAATGAGGACAAAAGGCACCTACCTGAAGAGGAAGAAGAGAGTATTTGTACAAATAGCTTGAATCGAGAAGTTGCCCTGCATAGGCAAGCAATGGTAGCTCATGCTTCAAGCTCGATATGTGGATTATCTAGCCAGCTGACCACTATGGACAAATATGTCATGGAGCAAGCTCGTTCTAATGACCTGAAGGCATGGGAGAATTGTATTGCGATGGAAAATTTGAGATTAAAAAAGGAAGAACTGGCACTTCACTATGATTCAAATGATATAGGAAGATCGAAATTAGCTGTGGACATATCGAAGGCATCATTTAAAGTAGAAAAGTTCAAGAATCAATTAGAAGACTCAAAGCATGATGAGCTGCTTAAAAAGTGCATCGACTTTCTTGCTGCCGGGTTAATCATCATGTTGTTTGCCTTTTCCTATGCTACCTATGTTTATTCCTACAAAAGGATCACCGAAGCTACCATATCATGCAATTCTATTCATGAGGCAAGGTCCAACTCTTCTAGCTATATTTTTATTTCATTTGGTGGTTCAAGATTTGTGCGTAATCTGTAATTTTTTCGGTGTGATGGCTGCATTACATTTGCTTTTCTTCATGCACTGGTACCCTACGGTGTTCTTTCTCTGAGAATATAGCGTGCATAACACTGTTAAAACCGACATTATTTTGACCTTTGGATCTCATTCAGCTTGTGTCGAGGGAGGAGGATCTAGTTAAGACTTTCTTTATCAAAACTTCAGCACAATTTACTGGTGCTATTCTCGGGAAAAAAATCCGGTGCTTTAGGTGGCAATTATTTTATTGAATTAAATTTCCACTTGATCTTCTCCTTGGTCAATTTGTATTTCTAAGGGGGTTATGTTTTCTGTTTTAGCTTGAACTGCATGATCTATTTGAGTGATATTTTTGTCTCTATAATCTATTTCAGGAGCTCAATTCTTGGTGGATCCCTCGACAAGTTTCAACTTTTAACTCATGGTGGAATACTTTATGGTGTCAAGCTCAAGTTTGGAGCCGAATAATTTCCAGCATCTTGATGATTCTTACAATTGTTTACTTTCTTTCTATGCGTACGGCAACATCGCAACGGATTATGCCAGTAACGCTCATACTATTACTGTTAGCAGTTATCTGCGGTTATACTGGCAAACTGTGCGTTGACATGTTGGGGGGGAATGGATTCAAGTGGCTGATATACTGGGAAGCTTTCTGTCTCATTCACTTCTTGTCAATTGCTAAGACATCCGTTTTGTTCCACATACTGTATGGTCCAGTTTCTGTTTCAGAAGGGACGATGAAACAGGATGCAAGATGTCCATATTGGTTTCGACGCATTCTATTCGACTCTACTATGCTGCTGCTCCTACCGGTGTGCTGTGGCCTATTACCGTTTACCGACCTCGGTGAATGGAAAATGTTGCTGCAGATTTTCTTTACCGGCGAATCAAGCTAGCCCTTGATGGTGAAGAAAGCTTATTCATTTACATGGTATGCTAAGTGTTCTAGGCCTTTAATAAGTAATACTATAAGATTGAGGGTTTTATTATTTCTTCAATGCAGGGAAATGTATTATGAACAGTCGTCTTCTATTATTAAGTAGTAATTGGTGTAATCTTTAAGAGTAATTCATTTTGGGCATTTCTATGTTAAGGAACTTATAGAATAAGTTCATCTCAACTGTAAATTTTTGTTTCGGTCTTATCCGAAGCCTGATTGAACTTGGGGTAGAAAGTCTGAGCCCGATCGTCGATTTTTGGGAAGTATCATGATCATTCGGTAAGAAAGGTTTTCATTTTTTCAAATGAACAATTTGAAGACCTGTTAGTTCTAACAACTGCTTGTAAAGTGGGTCATTCGTACTTTTTAATTCATAGATATGAATCTCAGACTTATAAATAGAGATATTCCCGAAACTCACAAAGAAAAAAGGAAATGAGTTGGACAAAAAAGAAGTAACTTGGAAAAAAAAAAGTTGACTTAGACAAATTATTTTTGTCAATAATCTTAGAGTTAATCAAATATTGGTTAATATGTAATCGATCGAAGACTACTTTAAAAAAAAAAGTTTTGCTTATAAATGAAATATTCCAAATGTTTTTAAAAATTCTTACTCCCATATTTGTACCTGTATGCATTAGGATCTCCATTTATAAATCTCTCGGTTGGAGGAAAAAAAAAAAAGAAGAGGATCAACCATTTCTTCTGTTTTAAATTCAATAAGTATTTCATTATATCATGAATAACGTATAAATCACGAGGAAAAGTATTAAAAAAAGGTTTGTATATCCAGGTCAGCATTATATCCAGATCAGAAGAGCCACTTGCTCTGGATCCAGGAACTTGAGGCCTTCCGGAGGGGTTCCGGATGGGTAGATTTGCTCCAAGATGTAAGGTTCGAATCCCATGATTTGCAGTGTGGGAGTAACATTCTTGAGCTCTTTATGGGCTTTGAGGGTGGGCTCCTTGTAAGCTGTGGGTTGTTCACCTCCCCTCTAATGGACTGCTGAATATCTGATTTATATTCTCACAGCTGTTTCGTCGGGCCGGAATATGAGGGACCCTTTGAGTTGGGGATTCAACCTTTTGCTCCTAAGTAACTCGAGGCCTTCCTGTTTTGTGAATCAAACTGGGAAGACGAAGAGAAATATTGGATTTCTATCCCACAGCATTCGAGTTATCCACTGGAGGCAAAGCATTCGAGTTCCACAGTGGGCAGAGATCTTCATACTCACCAGATCTATCAATACTTTGGAAGAAGTATTTTGTGTGAACATGGCAACGGCCCTGTTACTCAGACGCGGTGAGAGGAAGAAAGGTAATAATAATATCCTTTTTACCCTATTGCTTAGAACTTGTATGTTTCAGGTAGACAACGCCCTACTGGCAGCTGTGAAGCGACGACGTCGGCACCATCAGCACTAGGGCTTTTCTGCTCTGGTCAAGCTCCGTCGTCGCTCTCGCTTCTCTTCTCTCAGGAGGGTTCCTCGTTAAGCTCATCTTCATCCACGTCAACAACAACATCGTTGGTTTTGCTTAAAGACTATTGTACAACAAACTCCCCAAAACTCATATCATGCATCAGTTATTACTTTTTAGTCAACTTATATTAATTTCCATTATATATGCTTTGCTAATCATACTATTCTTATTGGTAATATTCTTTACTTTTTATCTTAGTTTTTTTGAAGCAGTCTTTCATTTCGGACTAAATAATAGACTATTCCGATTTCTATATATAATTGTAATATTTGTCACGAACTACTTAATCATATTCAATATATAAAACAACTTAGGAATCAATATTACGATGAATTTAAACATTACAAAAATCGTTATAATTATGTTCAATTTGTTATTTCACATCCTAGAGCAATATTACCTATAAAAGAACGGTTCGAATTAGCACAAAACTCTTTATCACTTTTATCAAAAAGAATATGTGTTCTTACAATCACCGTTGAGCCAACATAGAAACACTAGTACACATCTTTAAATTATGTCTACTTCTCAGAACGATCATATTGATACAACAATTTTAGATGTAGATAATTTAGAGTTAACCGAATCTGCAGGTACTTTTCATATCAATACTCTATTATCTAATGATAAATAAAAACAAAATTTGAAAACTCAATTAAATTTAAAACCAAGTCACGATATTCAACATTTGTTATTTCAAAATATAATCAATCGTAAAAATATTATTTATTTTGGTATAATAGTTCATGAAACACCTATAAGAATTGATCAATGTAATGGACATATAAGAATAAATCTAATTAATCAAGAACAAATAAGTAGGCAATTACAAAAAATCCCTTTAGCGAAACGTCTAAAAATAGGTTATATTCATCTTTCTACAATTCAAATCGGGTTAAAATCCACTTTTTAAGGAATTAATTCTCCTATTATACGATTGGCAATTGTAGATGAAAGATTGACTAATTTAAATAATCAAATTATTGGTATTATGAACGACAATCTGGCTTATCAAAAAATTAAATTTAACACTCGATTAAAATTAGGTATACCATTAAAATCTCATAACTTAAATGAAACCATAACAATAAGGTATAAACTTTATAAAGAAAATCTTATGACCACTAGACAATTTCCATTTTCAATTACATACCAGATAAGATATGCTTTAACCAATTCACACCATAGTATAGAATTTAAAAATACTAACATCAACAACATCATCGTTGGTTCTGCTTAGGTATTTCTTTTGTAATCTAATATTTAGTTATCCTTTTGACATCTGGGTTGGTTTTCTTTTCCACGATTAAAGGTTTCGACTTTGAAGAGCTATACAAGGTAAAGTCTTCTCTGGGTTTTGGTTTTCTTGCGAAGTCCTTTGTGGGTTTTCCTTAGATTTGGTGAGTATCAAGATTGGATCTTTTAATGAATTTGTTCTTGATTTTACCAAGATGTAAGCTTTTTTGTTTTGGCATATCAATTATATCATAAGGCGTGTCTAGTTCTGTACAGTTTGAGTGAGTGGAGCAGAGGGATAGATGAAAGAGAGGCAGAGGTAGAGTAGGAAGAAGTGATGTAGAGGTCAATAAAGTAGAAGGGAGAACAGAGGGTAATGGTAAGCAGAAGCTTTAGTAGGGGAATCTGGAGACATCACTTCTAGTTTTGGTTAGCCATATCATTTGGTGTGGTGTCAACGAGTGATTGAAGGTTTATACTTTGGCACTCAGTGACTATGTATAAGTCAATCAGTTAGTCATTCCTTTAAAGTTCAAAGTTAGGATATGTTTAGTTTGGTAGCCAAAAAAACTACCTTTTGTGTTTAGTAACAATTACTAGTTCCAAACACCTCAGATGGCTTAATAAAAAGATCAGGATACAATGGATTGTGTAATTGCAGGCACTATAGAGATGGTGTTGTACTGATTTTTGTTGTTGATTATCTTCTATGGATAAGTTGGCGAAGGTGTTCTATGGGAGCAACGTGGGGAGGGAGGCATTGGTGGAGGTGTGTGAGAGTGAGTATGTGCAGAGAATGACATTTCAGAGTTACTTGTATGTCTTTTTGCTTTTTGTTTGTGGATATATGTGATAGGCTTTGGTGAGTGGATCAAGTCTCAATAGAAAACTTTGGAGTGATATGATGGAGCATCGGATCTCTGCCAATCCTCTCGCCTCTTTTTCTCATGAAGGTTATGCACACTTATTCGACGAGATATGTAAACAGGCAGTTCTTTTTTTAGAATTGAATAAGAGGTATGTAAATGTTGCTATCCTCCTTTCTTGGCGCTTTCACGCTTTCTTCGTTTCTAACAGCCTTCTCTCACTATTATCCTGTCACATCTCCATGTGGGTCTACTGGAAACAACCTCTCTACTATGTAGGGATAAGGTTGTGTACTATCAGACCCTCCCAGACTCCGCTTCACTGCAGGACTTCGGGATATGATGATGATAATCATCATATATTTCATTATAGTTCTATGATTTAAAAAATCATTTCCTATTTGATCCCTTTGAATTCTAAATTCGAAGTTGCGATCGGATCTATTCATAAAAAAGAATTGATTCAATACACTTCTTATGTACCCATAGTTGCTATATTGGATTTGAATTAGGTTTCAGATCAATCCATATTGATTGATTGCCTCCATTATTTTGTTGCTAACAAATACCACTTTTTTTTAATATTCCAAATTATTCCCGTAGGAGATCTAGACCCATTTTTTTTTCTGATCCTTCGATAAAAAGATTCATATAAGAAATGGTAGTTAGCATTCGATTTCGTTGGCACTATCCAAAGAATCCAATTCATTTTTTTGATAGAATGATTGCGCTCAGCGCATATTATTGATATCCATAGTTAAAACATCAT
>JANZLF010000220.1:33762338-33778889 GCA_026546835.1 Erythroxylum foetidum | reverse complement strand
TTACCCGCCTCTTTTTTTTAAGATAAGCTTACTTAATATGAATGGACTCTTTATTTTTCTTTTAAATTTTCATGCTACATTCATACATACATGCTGAATTTAAATAAGCTTATCTTTATTTAATTGTTGGGTTTGTATGTATATATATATATATATATATAATGGCAAAATTGTAATTACTATATAACGGGTAAACGGGTATGGGGGTGGTATCCCTATACCCGCCCCGATACCCGATCGGTATTTTTGCTAACCCCTCCATACCCGCCCCACGGGTAAAAATTTGCTCCTCATACCCGCCCTCGTTCGGGTAATTTTATCGGGTACCCATCGAGTTCGGATACAATTGCCATCCCTACTGTTTGCTCTTGTGATTGGCATCACATTTTGGGGCATCCGGCTCAACCCATCCTTCAACATCTTCTTACACACTTTCGGCTTCCTCATAGCAATAAATCTCAGAGTCCGTGTGTGTCCTGTGCATGTTCTAAGAGTCATAAGTTGTCTTTCTCTAATACTCATCTTACAAGTCGTCGTCCTCTTCAACTATTGTTCAATGATGTTTGGGGTTCAGCTCCCATTCCCTCTGTTAATGGGTTTCGCTATGATGTAGTGTTTGTTGATCATTTCTCCAAATATACCTAGTTGTATCCCATTCGCAAGAAATCTGATGTTCTTTCAATCTTTGTGCGTTTCAAATCTCTTGTTGAAGCATTCTTTAACACCAAAATTTTCTCTTTATTTACTGACAATGGCGGAGAATTTGTGGCACTTAAAACTTTCTTGGCCCACTATGGCATCACCCATTTCACCACTCCTCCACATATGCCTGAACTCAACGGCACAGCTGAGAGACGTCATCGTCACATAGCTGAGACGGGTCGTGCTCTCCTTCACAAATCCACCCTTCCGCCTACTTTCTGGTCGTATGCCTTTCAAATTGCTGTCTATCTTATAAATCGACTGCCTACACCTATTCTCCGCATGGTATCTTCGTATGAGGCACTTCACAAATCTCCTCCTAACTATCTCCACCTTCACTCTTTTGGTTGCCTCTGCTTTCCATGAATTCGGCCCTACACTGTCAATAAACTCCAGAATCGGTCCATTCCTTGTATTTTCCTTGGCTATTCCCCATCTCATTATGCCTACCTGTGTCATGACCCTCTCGCCCATAAAACCTACATCTCTAGGCATGTCACCTTCCACAAGACTATCTTCCCTTATGAGTCTTTGTCCTCCACCACATCCCTGCCAACTAACCCGTCTTCTAATCACTCCTCTGACGTCGTATCTCTACTTGATCAGAGTATCTCTGTGTCACCTCTTGTCTCCTGTCCGCACACGTCTCCACACCCTCAGTCCAATCCATCTACCCTGGTTCAATCCACTTTTCTTGCTCAACATCCTAACTCCACTACCTTATCTTCTACTCACCATGATTCCGCTCCTTCTGCTCATATGGACAGCACAGATAATATATCTCATTCTGTTTCGGTGGATGTTGCCTCAGCACCGCCAGTGGCTACCGCCTCCTTACCTGCCCCGATTCCACTCACCAACACTCATCCAATGATGACTCGCTCCAATAACCATACTTACAAGCCTAAACAACTGTATCAGATCAATAAATATCTCTTGCCAGCTACACTTGAACCCTCGTGCATCTCACAGGCCATGCAGGACCCTTTATGGCGTGCCTCGATGAATTCTGAATTTGATGCTCTCATCAACAACCACACTTGGGACCTGGTTCCTGCCCCTCCGGGTTGTAACGTTGTTGGCAACAAGTGGTTGTTTCGGATCAAACGCCACCCTGATGGATCGGTTGATAGGTATAAGTCTCGACTGGTTGCCAAGGGCTTTACACAAACCCCAGGCTTGGACTTCCATGAAACCTTTGTGCCGGTCCTTAAACCTCAGACCCTTAAGATTATCTTCACCATAGCCATTGCTCATAACTGGTCTATCCTCCAAATGGATGTTAACAATGCGTTTTTACAAGGTGCCTTAACTGAAGATGTCTACATGAAACAGCCTCTGAGCTTTATACATCCAGATCATCCTACTTATGTTTGCAAGTTAAGCAAGGCTCTCTATGGTCTTCGCCAGGCACCTCAGGCGTGATATGAGTCGCTCAAACAATTCATTCTCTCCTATGGTTTTTGGAATAGTGTTAGTGACACTTCTCTTTTCATTTACAATTACAATGGGGTTATTGTATACTTATTGGTTTATGTGGATGACTTACTTTTAACAGGTAACTCCTCTGAGTTTTTGTCCAAGTTCACTACTGCTCTGTCCAGAAGTCTTATTTTTTGGGGATTGAGATTGTTCCCACTTCAAATGGTTTATTTCTATCTCAGCACAAGTATATTTGGGATATCTTGGCTTGGTTTGGCTTGTCTGATGCCAAACCAGTTTCTACACCACTTTGTCTATCCACCTCGTTACTTCTTGTGGATGGTACAACCTCGACAGATATGTCCTCTTACAAGCAAATGGTTGGATGTCTTCAGTACTTAGCTCATACCAGACCAGATATCGCATTTGCGGTCAGCAAGCTTGCTCAATTTATGCATGCTCCAACTGTTACTCATCTTCAGCAAGTTAAACGTGTTTATCGTTATCTCAAAGGGACAATTCATTTTGGTCTACAACTACGTAAACAAACCACACTTAATCTTTAGCTCTTTAGTGTTTTACAGTCCCCCTCCTAGCCTACAGTGATACTGATTGGGCTGGCAATCGAGATGACAAAACCTCTACTGCCTATTTAATTTATTTTGGTGGTAATCCAGTCTCGTGGACATCCAAACGTCAATCCACTGTTGCCAGGTCCTCCACCGAAGCCGAATATCGCTCTTTGGCCACAACAGTGGCTGAACTTCAGTGGCTCCAAAACTTGTTATCCGAACTTCATCTCCCTCCCTTTTAAAGGCACTCCTATTTTATATTGTGACAACCTTGGTGCTACGTACCTATGTAAGAATCCGGTTTTTCATACACGCATGAAACATATTGCTCTTGATTATCATTATGTTCGTCAACTTGTTCAAGCTGGTAAGTTACATGTCAACCACATTTCTACGCATGACCAGCTTGCAGATGCTCTGACCAAACCTTTGTCCTCACATCGTCATGCTGATTTACGAACCAAGATGCATGTTCTCGATGGGACCATGCTCTTGAGGGGGCATGTTAAGGGATAAATTCTATATATCTCATTTTCACTGTAACATTTCTGTTGGTTTTGTAATAGTATTTGGTTACCTTATAACAAAATTTGTTGTGTATTGTTAGCTTAGCTGATGTACATAAATCTTGTATATATTACCTCATGATGTGAAGGAATAAGATGAACAGTACCATTTTTCTCTCCAGTACTCGTATTACTCTCTTTAATACCACTTTATTGGATTTCGTGGTACTCCTGTCGCTTCATCTTCTGTTATCCTTTCATTCTTCTTAGTAGTCTTCCTTATTCCCTCTATAGGTGTTGAGGGATGCCGATAGAATCGTGGATACCTCCGATGTGGGAGAGACCTCCATTTTGATCTTCCTAGAACCCCTATTCTTCCTCCACACAAAAAAAAGAAACTATCGCCAACTTTTTTTTCAAGAAAAACAAGGAACACCTAGTAACTTTTAAGAATAAAATCACAAAGACTTAAATTGACTACTTCCTCGTAAGGAGGAGTGATCGATTTAGCTGCAAAGATTACAAAGTGATACCTAGTACTTGCGTGCCAACTTAATATAGATTGTTAGTTTTTGGATTTTTCTATTAAGAGTTAGATAAAAAAGAGAAGTCTTAAGAGATGTACCAAAATTAGATAAGTGGAATTTGAAAGGGGATACGATGAAACAATTTAAGGATAGAGTAATTTATGGAGATTATTAGAATTCGACAAGAGATGCTAAGCCTATATAGGAGAGAGTTGCAACTCTTTTAAGGAATACAACTTGGGTGTTTCTAAAAAGGTGATGGATAACAAAAGGGAGTCTTGATGGTGGAATGAAAATGTTTGAGAAAAAGTTAAACTAAAAAAGGCTACCTACAAAGTTCTATTGGATAGCATCATAGAGGTGGAGAGAGTTAGCAGGAAATAAAGGTATCAACCGACAAAGAAAGAGACAATGAAAATAACCTCATAAGCTAAAAGTAAAGCTTGCAAAAAAACTATATCAATGGCTGGATACTAAAGATGAAGAAAATGATACTTTTAAGTTGGAAAAAGTTAGGAAACAACAAACAAGAGATTTTGATCAAGTGCTTTGTAGGTGATTGTAGTTGATAATGACATAAAGAGAAAATGACAAAGGTACTTCTATAGCCTTCTTAATAAAGGCATAAAGGATATCATCCTCTTATGTGGCCTTAATTTGTTTGAGAAGTTTCGTAATTTTACTAACTGCCAACAAATTACATTGGATGAAATTAAGAAAAATGAAGGAGATGAAGAATGGTATGGTAGTAGGGCCTGATGAGATGCCCATAAACATATGGAAGAGCCTAAGTGAAGAGGGTATTACTCAAATAGCCAAGCTTTTTAATGACATCCTTAAGTCTATCAAAATATTGAACAGATGGAGATTTATTAAGGTAATTCATTTACAAAAGAACAAAGGAGACATCCAAAATTGTAACAGCTATAAAGACATCAAATTACTTAGTCATGCCAAGTTATGAGAGAAGGTGATTGAGAAGAGAATGAGAAATGATGTTTCTATCTCATAAAACCAATTTAGTTTCATGCCAGGAGGTCTACGACAGAAACTTTGCATCTCCTTAAAAGGTTAATGAAGTACTATGAAAAGTATCGTAACCTACACATGGTGTTTATTAATTTAGAGAAGGCGTATGGTAAGGCATTAAGGGAAATCATGTAAAGGTGTTTAAAAGTCAAGGGATTTCCTATGACTTATATACATATTATTAAGGATATGTATAATGGTATAAAAACTAAAATAAAGAGGATAGGAGAAGATATAGAACATTTTTCTATAGTTATTGAGTTACACCAAGGATATCCAAGATGATGTGCCTCGGTGTATATTGTTTACTGATGATATTGTTTTAGTGGAGGAGACAAATTGCGGGGCCAATGTTAAGCTTGAACATTAGAGGGATACATTAGAGTCAAAGGGTTTTAGATTGGGTATGACTAAGACTAAGTACATAGAGTATAACTTTTCGAGATATTGAGCGGTTATTGATGTAGAGAAAAAGATTGGTTTATAAGTTATATCACAAAATGAGTGTTTTAAATATTTAGGATCTGTTATCCAGAGCAATGGAAATATTGATGAAAGCATAGTTTACTAGATCAAATCTTGATGACCTAAATGGAGAAGTTTATTAGGAGTTTTGCGTAATAAGAAGATACCTCTCAAGGAAATTTTATTATTTAGCGATTAGGTCAGCCATGCTGTATGGAGCAAAGTGTTGGGCTATTAAACAATTACATAGTTATAAGCTAATAGTGACAGAGATGAGGATGCTTCGTTGGATGTACAACCTTATTAAAAGAGATAAAATCAGAAATGTAATGGTAAGAGACAAATTAAAGATAACTAATATTATTAAAAAAGAGAGACAAGACTTAGGCTCGTTTTGACATATTAAGAGGAGACATCTAGACACTCTAACAAGAAGATGCGATATGATTATACTAAAAAATTGTAAGAGAAAAAAAGAGAGATTTAAGAAGAATTGAAGAGAGGTGATAAAGAATGATATGACAATGTTGAAACTTATCAAGAAAATAACCCACAATTATTATCATTATCATTATCATCGTCGTCCTCATCATCATCATCATTATTATTATTAATCTTCATCATCGTCATCATCATCATCTTCTTATTATTATTATTATTATTATTATCATTTTCTATCTCTTTCTCTTTAATGCAGTTCATTTGGAAACAACCTCTTTAGATTGCGTACTACTGGACCTAAAATCCTACATATCAACAGGATTTTTACTGGGCGGTGTTGTTATTGTTGTATTGTCATCTTTAAGTAGGGTAAAAAATAGGTCGAGTCAAACATAAACTCAAGACCTTTTTTAAGCCTAAATTTATTTTTAAATTCCTAACCATAACTGAGTTTGAATAAAAAAAATTAAACATGAGTTTAACCACGAGCTTAAGGTTAATAAAAAATGATTTGACTCATATTTACAATTAATATAAATCAAATTTGTATTTAAAAAGTTATTCAATTGAAATATAAATTCAATAAAAAATAAACCTGTTTTTTTAAATTCATATTAAAATTATATTGAATTGAATCAAATTCAAAATTTTAATCTTAAAATTAAAAATAAAAATTTCAAAGCTAAAAATTAGTTGAGAATGCATAGTTAAAATATTTTGTTCAAAATTTAATTTTTTCTAATTGTTTTCTGAACCTAAAACTTCATATTATTTTTATCAAAATTGTTATAAGAATTAAAATTTATAATTGATCGAATAAAAACAGCAAATCAACCGTTTGGTTGATTCATCCATCCATTCCATCCACTTGGTTGGTCCCGCTTTACAAACTCCACCAAAATTTCAAATATTTCCGCCTCTGCTCAACAATCTTAACCCCAAAATGCCTCTACCTCTTTTAGAAAACCCCAATTTTACCCCCCAGAAAAGATCATTTACATCCCTCTAGAGTCTATAGCTGCAAAACCCTAACTCCCCGCGTCCCATTTACGCTTTAAAAAACGAATGTCTTCATCTCTCTCTACAAATTCAAATTCCGGATCTATCCAGATTTTCTCTTTCTAGTTCAATCCCAAAAAGCTTACACGCTTTCTCTCTCTATCTCTGCGCGGGAATGAGGAAGAGAGGAGCAAAGAGAAAGAGGACTGAGAAGGATAAAGATGAATCCGAGAAACCTTCTACTTCTTCACAGCCTGTGAAAGCCCCTACTCGTGCTAAACGGGTCAAGGCTTCCAAACCCAAACCCGAACCCGAGCCTGAGTATTTCGAGGATAAACGGAACTTGGTAATCGCTTGCTGTTTTTTGCGTCGTTGACTTTGATTTTTTTTTTTTTTGAGGTTTGAGTTTGTGAAGTTTTGACGTTCTTTGTAATGGAGATTCCTTTGAACTCTGTGTTGTGTAGGAGGATTTGTGGAAGGCAGCATTCCCTGTTGGCACGGAGGTTTTTATTTTATTTTAAGTTTTTAGATTCACGAATGTTAGTCTTCTATTTTTTGTGATTTTTTTTAAATTTTTGTTGTGACAGTGGGATCAATTAGACGCTGTTTATCAATTCAACTGGGACTTCACTAATCTAGAAGTGAGTTGCATGATTTATCAGTTGATTTTACTTTTATTCATGGGGGTGTCTATTAATCTGATTGGGTAGTGGAAATGTGCGTATAATTATACGATTCTTGAATTCACTGGGCAGAATGCTTTCGAGGAAGGAGGTGTTCTGCACGGGAAGAAAGTTTATCTGTTTGGTTGTACAGAACGTAAGTTGCTTTTGTTTTATGGTTGTGGTTGTTGGTGTGTGTTGAATTCTTGGTGCTAACAATTCATGTAATGTTTCTGCAGCTCAATTGGTCCCTTACAAGGGTGAAAACAAGTTAATATACATACCTGTGGTGGTTGCGGTAATTTTATGGATATTCACTTGCAGTTATATTTTACATTTCATTTCATTAAGTTTAGGTTTCATTTTAACTTGGTCAATCATTCGGGACTTTTTTTTCTGGTGCTCACATTAAGCACAATTCACAATGCTACATTGATTCATGGTGCATATTGGATATGTTTTGCATCTGCTTTTTAAATATAGTGCCGAAAATGCTAGAGGTGAACAATTCTAAATGGGCTTTTTTTTTCACACCATATCTTTACACCCATCAGTAGAGATTGTGTGCTAGCAGTTTCTTCGTATGTAGTTCAGGAAAAGAAATTAAACAATAATCAAATGCTTCTGCTTTTTTTTTTTTACAGGTTGACTCTCCTTTTCCACCATCTGATAAGATTGGAATCAACTCTGTTCAGAGGGAGGCTGAAGAGATAGTTCCGATGAAACAGATGAAAATGGGTTGGATACCATATATTCCTCTGGAGAACAGGTTCCTAACTTCAGTCATATGTTAAAGTTTTCTGACTTCTTTCAGGTGTTGATTGTGCTTTGGATTATTTGTTACTCATTCTGATATATTTAACCTCTCTACAGAGACAGCCAAGTTGACAGACTAAAGCATCAAATTTTTATTCTTGGATGCACTCAGAGGAGGTACTGTTCTATCTTCCTTCCTACCTATGATTTTTAAACTCTAATGTTACAGTTATTGTCTGCCAAATTGTCAATACTAACACTTTAAAAAGATAAAAGTTGTAAGTTTTTAACTGATGGTTAACTGTTTATTGCTGATCTATAATTTTTCATATCTGTACATATCAATTTTGGAAGAAGTGGCTTCTTTGGTGTTCATACTTTTATATCCTAATTAATCATGGGAAATTTTCAAGTAACTGTTGTTGGTGGACATAACTAACCCAGAATATGGTTCTGCTATATGATCTATTATCACTACATTCATTAACATAAACAGTTCCAATTGTTTCATTTGTACATATCTTAATACATGTTCTTTGGAGGTAGCAATTTTGTCTTGTGTTGGGTCCTGTTTAACAAGAAACTACTGAGACAATGTGAATTGAGTGGTGAAGATGATTGAAGCATTTGAAGGGTCATGGTTTTTTTAATTTATAACTGTCAAACTTTTTAATGTGTATGTTCTGCAATTAACCTTGAAGCTCTTTCACACTCTCTTTGTGTACTTGTTTGGTGTTGTCTTTCAGTTTCTTTGGTTGTTATAACCATGATTTTTTAGTTGCTTCGCTGCTATTGTGCATCGTTTTCTGGTGCTTTTGACATATTACATTCTTTGGTTTGCAGAGCTGCTTTGAAGCATCTGAAGATAGACCGAGTTAAGAAATATGAGTACTGCCTGCCTTGTGAGTGCTAAAACAATTTTCAGACAACTGTATTATTCGTTGTGAAATTTATACATACATTTAATTCAAAAATTGATGGAAAAAGAGATGTGGGTCTTGTTTAAACTGTTTTGACAATAGGGAAAATTGTGATTCATAATTTTTCTTGTCCAGACAATTTTAGTTTCTCAGTTTGTTCATGATGATGTTTAATGTTACAACTCATTCAGTATTGTGGATGTGTTATATATTTTATCAATAGATGATGTTGTGATGTTCTTTCTTTTCCACAGACTTCTATCAGCCTTTAAAGGAAGATGAGCTTCTGCAAAGCACTGAAGTCCAGATCATATTTCCAGCTGAGCCAAAGCCAGTGAGTATGCATGCAAATAGAAAAGAACTTCTCGATACCAAAGTGTTTTGATGTGGATGGGTTTTTGTTGTCATTGGCATAGAAAGACTCTTGAACACTGATGTTTTCTATTTGGCAAATTTGGGTGGTTGAATAAGTACACTAAATGCTTCATATAACTGGCAAGAGGCTATACTTCTACAAAATTGACCTTTCAAATTTCTTGTTACTGCAGGTTTTTTGCGAATTTGATTGGGAATTGGACGAACTTGAGGTATGTGGGTATATTCTGAATCTTATCAACCAGGGTAGATGCGAATGCCATCTTTTAATGCTTTTATTGTAATTTAGATTTTTTTTACATGAATTAACCCATTCAAGGCATGCAGAAGATAGCTGCACTTGCCTTCCATCTATCATTAAAATCCCTGATTATATGTTATGTAGGAGTTCACTGATAAGCTGATCCAAGAGGAGGAGCTATCTGAAGATCAAAAGGATGCTTTTAAGGTGGTCTCTGTGATATGCTCAACTCTTATAGGCAGCTAAGCTGTCTAAAAGTGGAGTTAATAACTGGATCTGATCTCTTTTAATTTGTTAGGACTTTGTTAAAGAGAAAGTTCGAGAGGCAAAGAAAGCTAATCGAGAGGTACTCTACATTGATACATATCTGTTGCTCTTTTTTTTGTTTGCCCATTTGTGCTGTGTACACTGACTTTTTTCATACATAGGCAAGGGAAGCCAGAAAAAAGGCCTTGGAAGAAATGAGTGAGGACACCAAAAAAGCTTTTGAGAGTATGAAGTTTTACAAGTTTTATCCCATGCAAACGCCAGATACACCTGATGTATCAAATGTCAAGGTAAAACATTGAGATTGGTCAGTTGACAAGCATAATTTTGCATGAAAAGTATTTATATTTGTAAAGGAACTTAAATTATGTCCATGAATAATTTATGCCCCCTACAAATGTATTTTAAACTAATTTTTCAATGTCTATAATAGCGGTCACGAATTCTGTCCTGAGAGAACCTGTGGGTCATGATTATTTATTTATCATCATAATTAAGCAGCTAATAATCGGTTTGAGTTGCTTAATTTTCTGAAATTTGAACAAGTATTATGATGACCTAGTTAATAAGTTCTCATTTCATTTTTTTTATGAAACTGTTTAAGTCTAATATTAGGTGGTCTTCTTTGAATTTTCTCGATGCAAGCCGTACCTTATGCCATATAATCTCTTCACTGTGACCTTCAAAATTCTGGTCTACTGGCTTTTGTTCCTTGTATCTTCCGTTATAGTGTTTGTTCTTGACACTATAGAACATCATTTTAACTGATCAGTGTATTATATAATATGATTCAAAGCTTTTGAAAAGAACTAATTCCCATGAGCAATGCTGTGTTTCGATATTAGGTGGTAAAATGTTGAGGTTACTCCAGACTTAATGGTTCACGTTTTTCTTTATTCCGATAGGGTTTCAGTTATGGGTGTTCCCATGTTTTCTGAATCTCTTAATTGCGTTGCGTTCTGTTGTAAATTTTTTCATCACCCCTCAACTTTTCACAAAGGTACCTTTTGTTATTTGAGAACTCCTTTGTTTGAAATTATGTAGAAAGACATGATACATCTTGAAATCTCAAAAAGTCATTATTGTTTTTGGGCTATTCTTGTTTGTGAGTGGAAGTCCATTTTTAATCTGATTGTAATGGCCTTTTGTTTTAGTCTTTCATCTTTTCTCCCATGAAGGGCTTATTTGATCAAAATGTTCATCTCTTTGGTGTTTTTGATTTGTGCAGGCTCCATTCATAAACCGGTATTACGGGAAGGCTCACGAGGTTTTATGATTATTCTCCGACACTGCTTTGGTGCCGAATGAGTAAAATTTGAAGATCTGTAATGAAATTGGGAGCATGCCTCTGGTGCCCTCTCATATATAATCTTCATTTTTGCGTAGCTTTTGCAGCGGAAATATGCACACTTGTAGCATCAAAATACCTAGATGAAGGAAGAAATCAAGATGCTCAGTTAACTATAAAAGAGGCGTTTGTAAGGTACATTTATCGAGTCTTTTATTTCCAATGTCTTTTTTATTGAGCTGCAAAGAGATTGCTTCTTTTGAGGCTCAGAGTTTATCAGTTTTCCTCCCTTTTAACAATTACTTGCATGTCATTCTACGTCATTAGATCTGTAATGATGGGAAGTTCTGTTCCTGAGACATTTTGAATAATAGAGAAGTAGCTCGGACTACATCATGAAAAAAGCTTTCCATTTTTTTATGAGGAGTGACGTATGATTGAGCAAGTCTAATATGGTATTGTTGCCAATTTTGGTAGTATTGTTGAATCATAATTCAAGGTTTGGTCATAGAATCACCATTATATACTTCATACTATGTAGTTATTCTTTACTTACCAGTTGAACAAAATTTTAAATGTAGTTAATACTTGTGAATTGTGCTTAAATTGAGGCATATCAAATTTAATTTAATTGACTGGTAATTAAGGATGACAAATTAGTTTGGTCCGGTCAGTTTGATTTAAAGTTAACAAGTTAAATTTGATTAGATGAAGTTTGAGCTAAGGTTGATTTGATCGGTTTGACTTGAAGTCAGCTAAATTTGATGAGGTGATGAGGTTTGAGGTAGAATTTGGAATTATGTACTTAAATTTGATCGGGTTTGAGTTTGAGTTTGGGTTTGACTTTTTTTTTAATTTACGTCAATCATAAGATTGAGATTTGGATATTAATGGAGAGCTTTTGCAGTCCAAAAAACATACATATTATATTTTAATATAATACTATTTTGAAAATATGATAGAAAGAATTACATGATATATAAATAATATTATTAGAAGATAAATAATAATTTTAAATATGATATAGTCTTATTCAATTTTAAAAGAGTTTTGATAAATTCAAAGACTAATATCAAGTGATTGTAGACAATGAGTCTTTTTGAATATGTTAAAATAAATAAATTTGTTTCATGTTAAGATTTCAGTTTTTGTTACTTAGATATTAAATACATTGAAAAATTTTGAAAAGATGAGATTTTGTTAATAATTAAAATTAGTTGAATTGTAAAAACTTCAGCTATTTAACTTTTTAGTTCAATATTTAATTTTTTAATTTGATTTAATTTAGTAACATTTGTTGTTAAAAATCAATTGGTTTATTAATTAACAAGTTAAAATTTATAAAATAATAATTTTTATAAATTAAAATAAATAGATTAATTTTTATTGGTTTATTTACTATTAAACTTGGATAAGGAATCTCTCCTAATGCCAACTGAACTTCAGATTATTGAGGGATCTTTAAAGTTTAAACACTACAACTACTAAAAGGTAAATGTGCTTCAGCACAACCTGTTGTTTTCATTACAATAGTCTTTTGAAAGATAAAAGCGAAATTGAGATGCTAAATCTAAAATCTGCACCATCCATTTGAGACTAAATCTCATTATCAAGATAATGCCTAAACAAATTCCCAATTTAAATTTCCCAAGCAGAAGTTCACGTGAGCTCTGGCTTATCATGACAGAAATATGAAACATCAATAGATAACATTGACACTTGGTGGATTCTTCCCTTCAGCAGAAATCATCACAAGATCTATCTCATTAGAATTGTTGAGTTCAAAAGTAATTAATTATCATCCTAACAACTCTCCAAATGATAACCACCAAGCAAATGTTAATGTTAGAAGAAGGAAGATTGTGTTAAACATGGAGCACATTCTCAAACATTTCCATCAAAGCTCCTCACTTTTCTTACATTTTCAGATGTAGCAAGGGAGAGCTTAATCAATTGTGTCTGCAAAATAACCAAGAAATATTAGGACAAACATATCTACATTAACAAATAGAAACGTTGGTTTCTGTTGAGACTTGTTATAATCCGCAGTATAGTAGGAAGAAGAGGTTTGGGGCAGATGGGTAATTTGGAGAGAGTGTAGGGATTTTGAGGAAAGATACGGTGCTGACTTGGACAATTAGTTAGAGAAGGGAATAAAAGAGGTTGTGTGGAGAGGGGTGAGTATGATTGCCATGAGTTAGTTATGAAAAATTTGTACTGGCGAGGTTGGCTAGCCCTTGAAACCTAGCGTATCAATATACTGAATTTCTCTTCATTTCCTCTTCTTCTCTGTTCTTTCTTAATTGTTCACTACTTCTCTTGTATTTTTGTTGATTACTGGATTGACGCTAGTTAGAATTTTGGATACTAACAGTTTCATTTTCTAATATAATCAATCATTTCACAAAAAAATGAACATATTGCAACGACTTCCTTTTTCAGATATACACTGAAGCAAAATTAAAGGTGAACTAGATAGACTTTGGTTCAGCCGGATTTAGGCCGAACGGTATGTTGCCGTTTGGATCCATTGATTGGCAACCTTCGATGATGAACTTCACGTAGAAAACTCCTGCAAAACAAAGGAAGGCACGTCGGGGGTGAGGTCCCGATTAGCCCCTCCGACGATCAAGTAAGTCTTTTGGTGAAGGTGAGGATGATCAAAATTAGAGAGAAAACTAGGTTATTGGCCTCGTACCTTTGTTAAGAGAGAATAATACCTTATATACGATTTCCTGCTAGGTTTTAGGTCTTTTTGTTTCTCACGTACGTGCATGGGAGGTTTTTCCATGCTAATGGGCTGTGAATTCGTGGGTTAGGCCTGTGTTGATTTAAGGATGTGAGACAGACCGATTGGCTTGTAGGATTGGGCTCGGGTCCAATATGGCCGACCTAACCAAAGTGACTTATATGATTGGTTTTTCTATACAAAAAGGATTCAAGTTGTATCAAAATGGTTTATGTATAAAGATACTTGAACATTACTAATCAAAATCTTGGATGTGAGATTAAAATGAGTAGTCAAAATTTTGACAAATAATTTTGTCCAGTGCGAGCAAGAAAAGCTGAGGGAGGGAGCAACATTGATTCAATTAAGCATTTAATAAAATCCTTAAATTCATAAATTAGGGTTTGTTGATTCAAAAATGTAGGGATTTTGAAATATAATAGTAGGCTTTATAATTCACGTGGCATACAAGTGGTTGTGGGGTGCACTGTCAAAATTTTTAAAAAATAAACAAATAATATCACGCCAATGTTAACATGGCACTAAGATGATGAAAGTTTAATTTTATTAAGTTTTTCGTTCATTTGGAGTTCGTTTTAAACAATTTGAAAAGGTAAAGTTCAAATTGAACACTTTAATGTTAAAGTTTAAGTTAATTTTGATAAATAGATTGAGGTTCAAAATGCATTTTTTGCATAATTTATTTTAGTTTTGATTTGATTTGAATCATAAATAAAATTATTTGCTATTAAATACCAATTATGTTTTGATATAACTTAATACTTAATACGGATCATATCAAACAAATATCTCATATTGAACCTTAAGATTTATCAAACTTTACAATCAAGTATAACTTGATTAAATTAAAATTTTCTCTTTTCAATCATTCTTTGTATGTGTTGCAATAAATTTCTAAATATATTGATAATATATATAATTTGTAATTAAATTGCTCCAATTTATCTTTAATTTTCTAAGTAAAAATTTTAATCTAGAAATTGACATCAACATCTAGTATTAGACTATATTTACTAAATATTAGAAATATTAATGTGAATTTGAGTAACATTTTGTATTTAATTTTTCATATAATTCAATCTTTTAAGATAAATAATGATGGAAAAAGAACTTCTTAATCGAAGGCATCATTAAAAACTAAGATGGCAAAACAAAACAATCTTTTACATTAAGATAGAATACAACGATGGGAAAGAATCATAACAACTTTAATTTTTACTTATAAGGGGATAACTAGAAGGGAGTGAAATTATACATTGAATCTTACATACATGGAGCACTACACATATTGATAAATGCTTATTTGACTATATTTAAACACCCATATTTAATGAGTTTTGCTTGATATTCATAGTATTGTTGTGTATATTTGGTACTTAATTTATTCCAAGTGCATTTATAGGTAACAACTACCTTCATAAACCAAAAGGAGAAGAATTTGAATGAAATAGTGACATGGAATGAAGATTTGAAGCAATTAAGGAGCAACATGACTGTATATAGAGACTGTGTAAGTCATTGTAAAAGTGTAAAGATTGAAGAATTTTGGTTCTAGTTTTGTGGAGTTACACATTCGCGTATATTGGTATACACAGTCGTGTATGCTGCTTGTGTAAGTCTTTGTGCCCATATGAAATCACGAATTCAGGTATTTTTGGAGATATACGGCCACTCACTCGCCTATTTAAGTTGACTGTGTATAACCCAAAAATCTTAGTTTTACTATAAAAGGACGTGAGGAGGAAAAAGAAGGGGAGCCGAGTTTTTAAATAATTTTGAGATGTAAGACACCTAAAAAGGTGACAATTCTGATAAAGAAATAAGGAAAACACGAAAACAACATCAAGAGATCATATAGAAAGCTTCATCCAATCCAAACTTGCAAGAAGATCTAATAGAAAAAAAGGGGATATTTAGAATTATGATTTCTTTATTTTCTATTAGTTTTTCTGCAAATTTATCTTTGGTTTTGTTTTTGATAAGTAGTAATTAAACGTGTTTAGTGTCTAGATGTGATGAACCCTAAGTGGAGATAACAACATGATTTGATCTTTTATCTAATACAATTATATTGATTAATTTTTTATTATTCAATTATGCATTTTATTCTTGTTCTTAGATTTTTGAAATATTAGTGCATGATCTAATTTCATATGATTGAGATTGAGAAATCCTCTTGTATGAATAGATCTACCATAGTTGGAAGGAGTTGCATGAAAGCCTAAAGATAGGCCGACATAAATCCTCTAGATTAAGGTTAAATCTAATAGCAGAATTCACAAATCAATAAAGCAATCCAAAGGAAGATTTCTGTTAATCAATTAATGGATTAGTTATTAATAGTCTTGAAAAAGATATTAACATGAGATAGAAATTTTCACGGTCTAATAATCAATAATATAATTGCATAATAAAGGGTTAATATTTAATTAATCTTAGGGAATTTATTACCTAGATACTATAATTTGATATGGACTTTTTATGTACTTTCCTTTATCTTATGTGCAGTATTGTTTAAGTTTACTTTAATTTTTAATTAAAATCTAAAATTTGATTCATAGATTAGCTAATAGAAAAAGGGTAATTATTAGTACTTACAATCCTCATAGGATTTACTCGTATTTGCCTGT
>JANZLF010000220.1:33705070-33717391 GCA_026546835.1 Erythroxylum foetidum | reverse complement strand
TAAAATGTACTAAAGGCAATTTGATCATGAAAAGGAAAAAAAAGGTGACCCCAATAGAATACATTAGCATCTAGATGATCTATGTTGCTTTTAGACAAATTTTAAGTACATAACGTGACTTAAAGTATCTTTTATACGAAAGTTGACATTATATATCAATAAAAAGTTTCAAATTTATTATTATTATTATGTATATATCTTTGGTATATTGTATAATTAAATCTTATTATTGAATATTGTGCTATGTGAGGATAAGTACGAAGAACCTAAATATATAAGTATGATATTATTGTTGATTACATATATTAATTGATTAAAAATTTATTTTTTATTTATATATTTATTTTCTGACAGTTAATTTTAAGTGAGAAAATTTAGGAGATATTTGGTTTGCCGTAAGATTTTTAATAGAATATAATGACATAGAATGATTTATAATATAATGTAATATAAATAGATATAATATTTAAAAAAATGTTATTTGAGAGGATGAAAAAGTTCACAATGTAATATAGTGAAATGTTTTTTGAAAGATGGATGGAATATAACGTAATACATATATAATAATAATGAATGACTATTATACTCTTGATGGAAATAATGAGATTCATTGTCTGTTGTTATATTAAGGTTAAGGGTATAATTGACATTATAAAAAATTATTAAGGGTATATTAGATAGTACATATTTATCATTTGATAATTCACTATAACAAAGTTGTCTTTGGCTATCAAAAAAAATCGTAGCTAAAGGTACAAAAATAGTTACTAATAGGAATTGGAGACGATTTGGTTTTGTCGCCCAAAATATCAACAAATCCTCGTAGCTAAAAATTATGATGATGTTTTGTGCTAATTATCACAAACAAATTTTTTCACACTTTATTTTCGTAGCAAAAAATTATTAGCTATGTTTTCAGGAATCATCCCCAATACATTTAGCTATGCTTATTTTTCGTAGCTAAAAACTGTTAACCATGTTCTGAGAAACAGAGTCAAATTTTTTTAATTTTTTTGCTACATTTTATAAGATGTAGTTAAAATTTTAATCTACGTTTTAACTAAATGTTATACCATGTTGGAAGGACTTATTTGTTACATTTTAAATCCATATTATTGTATATAATGCTTAAATATATTTTTTATTGTTAATCTATTATTAAAAATATGCAAAAATAATTAATAATTTGAAGCATTGAATATCACAATCAAGTATTAGCAATATGTTAAACAGAAGTATATATATATATATCTATAAAAAATTATTTGTTTGTGTGGATAAATTAAAGCAATATGTTAAATAGAAGTATATATCTATATGAAATTAATTATATCTCTGTGTAGATAAATTAGAGTATCATCTCAAAGTCTCTAATTTGTTGTAAACGATACTGTTTTATTGATAAGAATCTTCATTTTTGGATAGACACGGTGACCACAGGGAAGAATGTCATCTTTAAGTGGAGACCTGCGTTCAAAGGGTATTAGAGCTAAGAAGCACGGACATGATAAAATGGAGTTGTGTCCGTGTGTCGAACACGTGTCTGTGTCGGACACGCAAGTGTCCATGTTGGATACGTGTTTGACACGGACACCTACAAAGAGTACATGTATAGGCTCCGTATTTTTTGAGAGGGGCTTATAAAGTATAAAATATACATGAACTATCATGATATTGGAAGTCTTGAAACACATCAATCAATATATATATCATATTATGAATTTTGAATTTTTTCCTAATTCTAAATTTTATAATATATATACACATACATATATATATACCGTGTTTGTGTCCACCAAATTTTAAAAGTTGGTGTATCCCTATGTCCATATCTGTTTCGCGTCGTATGTTCGTGTCTGCGTCCGTGTTCGTGTTTCTTAGTATTGGAGGGTACAGCCTTAGTGATTCACATAATCCTCCATGCAACTAAACCTTGTTTCTCAGTTCTTGTATGTCAAATAGTCGCACTTTGTAATCAAGATTTACATCTGCAGGTAAAGTTTCTTCCAGCCCCTCCTTGATCTTTGCCTCAACTTCAGGGTTTTTCGAGAGAAGCCAGAAAAACCACTTAAGAGTTGTTGCTGACGTATCTCTTCCAACAATCAGGAAGGCTAAGATAGTATCTCTCAGGAATTTATCGTCAAGTTCCTTATTTCCTGGTACTGCCAAATCCTTCATGTGTGAGGTTAACAAGTCAGTACTTTGTCCATCTTCTTCTGTTACCAGTTTAGTACCATGCCTGAGTTGTTCCTTCTTTGTTGATATGATATCAGCTATAATATGATTGACGGTTTTCCAAGCTTCTCTGAATTTCTTCTCTTCTCCAATACCTGACCATCTTTGCAACTTCCAGATGGTCATGGGAAAAACATGTCTATATAGTATTGCTTGTTGGGAATTTAGACCTCCTGAACCCACATCCAATAATATTTGATAAACAACGAATATCAAAAAATAAAGAAATAATAATAATACAAGAGAATTTATGTGAAAACTTCCAAACCGGAGAAAAAATCATGAGCATCGAGAAGAAAATCTATTATGCTTACAATCACACAAATTTTTCTCTCACTCAATCCCTCAATATAGCAACACACCCATAAGAAAATATTCAAAACAAACTCTCTAACACTCACCTCAAGAGAGGAATTTAACTAGAGTCAAATTTGTCATACAAAATTTTGACTTTGTATTAGTGTATTAAACAAGGAGGTAACAACCTACAGGCAAGAGCTTTGCCTCAATTGTTTTCAACAATCAATATGAGACAAACAAAGAAGCCAAACTCAACAATGTCCACCTTTGTGACTTTGGTTGATCCCACAATCACACTCCACCTTAATGAAGATCTCCTAAAATGTAGAGAATTATCATGTTTCATAGCATCATGCTCCACCATAAAAATATACTCACTCAGAATAAACCAATTCTAAGCCTTTTACTTTGGAACATGTCAAAAATAACCTTGTTGAAAAATTATGGTGTAACTCTCATGTTTGACTTTCCTAGAAGTTCATCAACCATCTACATAAATTCTACCACACACCTTGCATTAATGTCAAACCAATGCCCGCGTGCAAACTTGTGGACCCACTAACAATAACACATCCTCTATCATGACAATTTTGAGATTGGCGGCATGCCATAAAGGTGTACACACTCCCCTTTTTAAAGAGTAAGATCATCATCCATGGAGACAATGTTAGCGATATTGTTAGTCTCTCCATTAACTGACCCAGAGCCTTCTGTCAAAATCACTCCATCTCTCGGGCAATTTTTTTTCACGTGCTCAGATTGTCCACGCATACAATATAATATATTTTTCTTTATGGAGTTCTTCTTCCGATATCTAGTTACCACCAAAGCTGAGTTTTCAGGAGGAACATTTCTTCCACCATCCAGTCTTCTTGCTTCTGAAAAAAGTTTTCTGGCAACTTCAGAAAATTATGTTCTCATTCGCATGAATCAAAATAGGTTTCATATGTTCATATGAAGGTGGAAGAGACCAGATGAGTCTCAAAGCTTGATCATCATCATCTATACGAACTCCAGTTGCCTCTAGTTCAGAGACGATCTCGTTGAGAATACTTAAATGATCTGAAATTGTAGTGCCTTCCCTCGTTCACAGTGTATGAAACTATTCCTTTAGGTATACCCGATTTGAGACGCCATTTGTTTGATACAATTCCTCGAGCTTTTCCCAGAGTTCCTTTGCTGTAGATATTCCATGTACATTCGCAAGGACATTCTTAGTCAAACACAATCGTATCCCACTTGCTGCTCTCAAATTCAGATTCTCCCAATCTTCATCACTCATACTAGATCTGTCTGTACTAACCATTTTGCCAATATCACTAGTAGTAGTGCTGGTTTCAAGGATTTGTTTACTTTTTAATGTCGTGTGTAACTTCGATTGAATCAAAATGTCCCTAACTTGCATTTGCCACAAATCAAAATTGATTGTCCTGTCGAATTTCTCCACCTCAAATCTAAAAGGATTCGAAGTCCTATTTTCTGACATTTTCTTGTGCTCTTTTGTCTTGATGAATTTTATCGTAGAAATGAATAGTACACCAGGTAAGTTCCCAAGAAAGAGATGTGGGTCACAAAGGATATACTTGAATTCCAAGTCTTTCTTTAGTCAGAACTTTCCTAGATATGCACTTCTACACTACCACATTAAAACTCCACTGCACCAAATGAACCTTTCTCAAGAAATCTTTTATGATGTAGAATATCAGTCAAAACTGTGATCACAGAGCATACATAGAATTTTCATGAAAAAACATACCTTGGCTTTGATACCAATTGTTGAGAATTTGGGTCTCCCGAAATCACACCTAATGATATTTGATAAACAAAAAATATCAAAAAATAAAGAAATAATAATAACACAAGAGAATTTACGTGGAAACTCCCAAACAAGAGAAAAAATCACAGACACCGTGAAGAAAATCCACTATGTGAAAGTTTTTTACAATCACATAATTTTTCCTCTTACCCAATTTCTCAATACACCAACACACCCACAAAGAAATATCCAAAACAAACTCTCTAATTCTCACCTCAAAAGAGGAATTTAATTAGAGTCAAATTTGTCATATAAATTTTTGATTTTATATTAGTGTATTAAACAAAGAGGTAGCACCTCCTTATATAAGCAAAAGTTTTATTCTAATTATTTTTCTCAACCAATATAAAACAAATAAAAGAGCCAAAACTCAACATTGCTTTCTCTGCGTTGTCCAAAGCCTTTGACAAAGCAGCTTCAGGAAATTCAATGGAGAGGCATCCAGCTTCATAGCCCATGATCGTCGTGCACATCGAATCGACCGTAAACCTTTGAAGCAAATCCTGCAAGTCCACCACTCGTTGCTCTTCAGCCACACGGTTCAGGACTGGAATCAGCCCATTTTCCACCTTCTCGTGACTTTTCTTCATCAAGAATCAAAATTTAAAAAGCCCAAACTTTATTTAGGCCCAATGTTAAATCAACAAAGATAAGCAAACAACTTCTTCGCCGTCTTCCCAATTCACAAACCCTGAAAGAGCCATTTTGTTTATCGCAGGGCATGTCCTCCACCCAAGCCTCCTTCTCCGCTGAAGAAGCATCAGATGCTCTGATCCCATCCTTTCCAAACGACGTTGCGTTGGACATTTTAGCACGAGTCCCGCGTTTTCACCACCCGCTCCTCTGTCTCGTCTCAAAACGGTTCCGTTTCCTGGTTCGCTCGCCTCTCTATTACACTACTCGTTCTCTACTCCATTGCTCACACCCATTTCTCTACCTCGCACTCCGCATCCCCACCACAAGTTCCCTGCAGTGGTTCACACTCTACCAGAACTCTCCCAACCTTAAAAGTCCGCAAAACTTTTTGGTCTCTCTCCCGCCAACACCTTCTCAACTGGTCGGTTCGGCTTTTGTTTCGGTCGGACCCAAGATCTATGTCATAGGCGGTTCGATCAACGACGTGCCGTGTTCGCATGTGTGGGTACTTGATTGCCGATTAGGCAAGTGGCAGGCGGCCCCCAGCATGAGTATTTCGCGGGAGTTCGCAGCCGCCGGCGTGGTGGATGGGAAGATCTACGTGATCGGAGGGTGCGTGGTGGACACTTGGGCCCGATCCAAGAACTGGGCAGAAGTGTTTGATCCGAAAACTGGAAAGTGGGATTCGGTAGAGAGCGCAAAAGACGATCTTTTGCGAGAGAAATGGATGCATGCGAGTGCTGTTATAAACAGTAGAGTCTATGCAATGTCGGATAGGAAAGGGGTGGTTTACGAGCCGAGAACGAAGCAATGGTGCGGTGTTGAGAAGAGGTTGGACTTGGGGTGGAGAGGAAGGGCTTGTGTGATTGATGGAGTGTTGTACTGTTATGATTACTTGGGAAAGATTAGAGGGTTTGATGTTGAAATTGGGGAGTGGAAGGAGTTGAGAGGGGTTGAGAAGGATTTGCCAAAGTTTTTGTGTGGTGCGACAATGGCGAATGTGAGTGGGAAACTGTTTGTGGTTTGGGAAGGGAAAGCAAATAGGAAAGGAAAGGGGAATGAAATGGAGGTTTGGTGTTCGGAGATCTCTGTGGTGAAGGGTGGAGATGGGCAGCTCTGGGGGAAGGTTGATTGGTGTGATGTTATTCATAAAGTCCCTGTTGGATCTTCCATTGTTCATTGCTTGGCTGTTACTTTATAGCATGTTTCTGTTAAATGTCCCTTTATTTTCTTGTGGTTTTATTATCTTTTATGATTCGTTATTTGCTGAAATTTGTTATATTGTTGTTGAAGTAAATTGTTGAATTTGGGTATATTGCATAGTTTAGGAAGCTATTTGAGAATCAAATTACTATGTTGATGCTTCAAAGGAATGTTCAGAACTTATTCTTCTGTAACAATGGAGTTTGAATAGAGTATCGCTTTCTGATATGTTGTTCTTCTGTGAGAGTAGCTACATGTACCAAGAGAGGGCATGATCTTGTGTGCCTTTCTTCTTGACTGCCAAAGTGGCTGTAGCTAAATAGAATTGAAGTTAACTGGCCGGTTGTTGTATGAGATACTGAGTAATCTCTGTTGATAAATCTGCTTACCGAACTTCTTACACTACCGTTCAAGTGTACAATTTCTTTACTTTTTCTTTTCTTTTCCGTGGTTTTCCCATTCTAATTGTAGATGAGGAGGGAGAGAAGAGGGAGATGGCATAGAGTTTGGCGTTCCTAGAGGCCCTTCTCAGACATTAACTTGATTCATTGTCACCTTCCAGGCAATCTGCTATTTTGCCTAGCAGCTTGCGTCTAACGGGGACTACATTTTCCGTTACTGATCTCTATTTAATTGTTTAAAGACATTTTGTCCTAGGAAAAGATTTTACTTGTTCATTTCTATTCTACTCCATTGGTTTTTATTAGTTTGTATCTATTATGATCATGCCTTTTTAATACTTATTTACGAAGCATCTAATAATGGCTACATGTACCAAGAGAAGGTGTTAATAGTCCCCTTCATCTTGATTGGCCATAAGGCTGTAGCTAAATCAAATTGATGAATGAGAAGCTAACTGGCCGGTTGTTCTGTGGGATTCAATAGAAGTCTCTGTTAACATATCTGCTTACCGAGCTTTTCACATTCAATTATTTTGACTTCAGTCTCTGTACGAAACTGCTCTTTTCTTGTAGTTGACTTAATGAGTTTGCTACCTGGACAAATTTGCTTGTTGAGTCATGGCTTTCTTTCCTTTATTTTGTTGTTCTGTCAACAGTGACTGGAGATTATGATACGAAGGTTGTTCCATTTCTTTTTAAAATGCCAGATGTAATTGAGCCAGCACTACTTTCTGTTCTACGCCTCAAGGAAGGATGTTGTACTCTCTTAGTGAGTAAGCTTGGAGCCCATGTCTGGAGAAATAGATCAGTATTCGGCTTGGAGGAGGCCACCACGACCCTCTGCGGCACTAAATATCGGTAAATCAGATAGTGCCATATTGCGTATTCTCTGTATTTATGCCCCCTACCGCTTCAAAGTTTGCAGTCTAGTATATCATTGCATAGATTCCTGGGAAAAAACTAGAATGCATCTTGCATGCACAGATAGTATTTTACTCTTCTGAATAAGCAGAGTTCATGTAATAAAGCTGCCTTGAGTTGACTTGCTCTACTGATAAGGAAAAAGATGTACAGTATGGAAAATTGTAATACATCCTGTATGAAGTTTGATGCAAGTATCAAATAATTTGTGTGGAACCTGGCTCCGCATCGATATGAAACATTGGATAAGGCTGTGTCCCTGCTATGTTCGTTGCCTTTAAACTTTCAGGGGCAGGTGGTTGAAGACGAGGATACGAGGCATCACAATTCCGGTTCGAGCCTGGGTGGCGGGCTTGATAGCCTGCACTCTCCTGTTTTGATTTGTAGGTTAAAATGATGACGTTTTGAGATGACTTAAGTGGGTTTGGGCTGGGATGTGGTCGTTTGAGTTAGATTGGGCTTGAGCCACTTGTAGGTATCTGGCCCGATTCGGCCCATCCTTGCAAAATGATTGTAAAATTATACATAAAAGACATATATGCGCGAACTTTGCAACTTTCCTTTTCAGAACTGTGATAGAACAATGTAATCATAAAAGTTCTCTTTCCACGATCCCAAGGAAGCAGCATTATTAAATTCCAATACTGAATTGAATAAGGAAAAATAAGTTATATATAAGTATTTTAAAATTTTAAATTGAGATATAATAATTTATATATGGTATGAGAACTCTAAACTTTCACATTAAAAAAATAGAATTATATTTGTAAAATGTTATATTGTAAATCTTTTATATAGACCCTTAAACGAGGGATCAATTATATTAAACTTATATGTGATTTGAATTTTATTTTAATTTTAAAATTAATGTATTATTATAATATTATCATATAGTTCTTTTAAATCATCGTCATAATCATTATAACCAATTCGAAATACTGCAGTGAAGCGGAATATGGGAAAATCGTAAGCAGCCTTATCTATCCATGTATATTTCTTTTAAATATGCATAAAAATGATTAAAATATTAATGCGGTTATATGACTATTAAATAAGAGGATAAATAATAATTTTTAAAATAATCTTAAAGCCCATTCATTTAGCAAAACCCAAATAGAATTTAGTGAAAAAGCAAAATAGTAAAAATATATTAAATAAAATAAAAATTAAAATATAATTAAAATAAGTCTTTTTTAAGTTCAATTAAAAATTATTAAATAAAATTAATTAATTAATTAATTTATAATAATTTGTTAATTTAAAAGTACAAATTAATTAATACATTAATTATTCTTAATTAAAAATTATTAAAATAAAAATTTAAAATTAAACAACACAAGTTAATTTTTTTTAAAAGTAAAATTAACATAATTGAAAAATTTTTCTTTTGAAATAACGCAATATTAAATGTTATAGTTCTTTGTAACAATTAAATCGGACGGGCCACGGTCTAATATGGGCTCGTATTATGATCTTTATTAAGCTCTGTAAATCTCCGTTGTTCTTCGGAATGCTTCTCGTGTGTTCTTCAATCAATTTATAGTGGATTCACTTGCGATTATGAATTAAACTCAAGCAATTGGAATGGAGAATCGATTAATCACAGAAGTAGAAGATGAAGAAGCGAAGCAGCTGATATGGAGTACGTCGGAGTCCGAACCGAAATCGATGGTTTCGGTGACTGTAGGAAGAGTGATGACCACTCTGCTCGGTGCTCGCTCTAAGAAGCTGCACCACTCTGTCTCTCATTTTTCTCTCGATTCCACCAACAGACCTTCTCTAGGTTCTGTTAACAAATACACCTTTGCTTTTGTTTATGTTTCTTTTTTCACCGATTTATCTGTTGGTCGCTTCTTAATTTTGTAGGTTCTTTGGAGGATTGTCTCTCGTTTTTGTTCAAGTACGTTAAAGAAGTGTCAGAGAGGGGTGAGAAATTGGACGAAGTTCTCGTTCCTATTATCCAACATGTATGTTCTCTCATCTTCTTGTAATTTTTGTTTGTTCCAATGTAACTCAAGAGCTTAGTTCATTGATGAATTTCGTGAATTAATAATTGTCAGTCTCTGAAGAGCAAGGACTCGAAAAGTTGTGGTCCTGGGTTATTAGTGATCAATTGGCTGTTCCAATATGAACTCGTTTTCCGGTTTGTTGCGGAGGAGCTAGCTGATATTATCAGTAGAAAAGAAGACCGTTATGTGGCTTTTGGTTGGTGCATTCTTGTTCGCAGCCTAGTGGAGTATGAGCGTTTCATGGCTCAATTCACTCTCCACGGTATTCCGCTTTATTTATTTTTTTATTTTTCTCTCATTACGCTTTTGCGCATATAGCGTTTGATTTACTTCTATTTCTTGAAGGTTTTTTGGGTATATGATTTGTTCCAGGAATAAGGGACAATTATAGTGCTTTCCTGAAGATACTTTGCAAGTGTATCCCGCACTTGTCATGCATTGTTTGCAAGGGAAGGTATGACGCTATTACTATTTTGGTATTACATGTTTTCTTTAATTTTTTATATTTTAAGAGTTGTTTTAGTGCACTTAAAAGAAAATTTGTTCTGTTGCTACAACTTGTAATTTATTTTGTATTTTGGCTGTTATGTTCGTATGTAGCTCAGTATTTTGTTTATATTATGAATCATATGGAGAATAAGAAAGTAAATAGTTCAATGTGCGTCACATCTTTACTGTTGATTTGTGATCCTTTTTGTTACGGAGTGTGACATGTGGTGTTGAAGAAGACCAGATGTGCTAACTGCAGCTAGTTTTCGAGCAATTTCTTTTGGGGTTAATTATGAGTGATCAATATGAGAAATTAGTTTCATCTGGCCAATTTAACTTTAAAATTTCTGTTCTTTTTGTTTTTGTTGAGTTTCCAATTTTCTTCTTCATTTCCTTATTTCGAGTGTGGAAGTTACAAAATGTCTTCTTGTTTCAGAATCTTTCCTCCCATTTTAGTTTTACTTCGGATTCACCTAACCAATCTCTCTTAGGTTAGAACGCTTTGAGAATGATTGCCATTTGAGCAATTTCACATGTACTCAATGTATCCTTTACACAAGGCTCCCCGCTTTGCGAAGCTCGGGGGAGGGTGATCTATGTATGCAGCATTTCCATTGTAATTTTTACGAAGAGGTTATTTCTGTGATTTGAACTTGTGACCTTATGGTCACGAAGGAGCAACTTTTACTAGTTGCTCCAAGGCTTTCCCTCCAATTTCACATAAGCTGATTCTATTAGTCACTTTAGGCTCTTGGGAACCTATGTGTATTTGTTGAAGCCATTGCTTTGTCATAGTTTTTCAGAGCAATGGTAAAAGGTGTAGCTGTGTCCACTAGTTGGACTGATTTCAATTGTCTTGTGTCCGTAAGTATTCAGATTGTGTTAGACCTCTATCAATAGAAATTGTTAATAGTTGTACGCCTTCCTTCTCATCCTAGACCATTTGATTGTGTAGCTCTTTGCAGAATGGATTTGAGTTGCCTTCTAGGCTTTCGATGGCAGCTGCTGATTGTGTTTTAGCAATAAGTGAAGCGCTAACAAAACAAAGGAGAGTTGCAAGTAGTGGACCAAAATCATTGATCTCAACTTCATCAGACTGGTCTAGATGTCGGGTATCGACTAATACTGAAGACAAGAAAGTCAAACTGACTACAGGAACATTTGAAGTCTCGATGAGTGAAATGCCATGCTTGCTTTGGAAGCAGATTGATGATCTCATCACTGTGGTGCAAAGACTTTTAGCTGTATGCTCTATATCCCTTTCATCTTGTTTTCTTGTCATTTTGGTACACTGTTTTACTAAAAACTGGTTTCTGGCCTTCCAATTCCCAAATTCTGCATTTCTTTAGGCAATTCTATAAGATGATACTACTTAATTTTGTTTCTTTTAAGTGTTTGTATGCTTGTCTATTTGTTTGTGTCTCACTGCGTGAAATAGCTTGTTTAATTTGCTTTTCATGTGTCTTGCAGTGGAGTAAAAAGAGTAGGCCTTTGCATGCTAAAGGGTTGGAGCAAGTACTTAAATGGTTGCAGGATCTAAAAAGGCACTACAGTTACTTCCATGTTGAGGTGACCAAATGTCATGGCTTTTAGGTGTTTTGTAGATGCTATTAGGTCTTCTACGCATTATGATTTGTTTGCCTGTAACATGGAAGGCAGATGCAAACATTATTGAAACTAGAAGATTGCTGCTTTCATCCTGTTGGAAGCATTACAGCATGCTACTGCACTTGGAAGACAGTACTTTTCATGAGCATTGCAGTGGATTGTTGGATGAGTACATACATGGTATCCGGGTAATCTTTTCTATTGTAAATTTTTTATTCTAATTTGACGCAAGGCAATGAGAGAATAGCTATAAACAGATAAAAGAGAACAATAAGGGAGATAGACATGAAAGAGGATGGAGACGGGCGTGCAGGAAAGGGGAAAAAAACTGAGAGGAAACTTGGGTTTAGGAGAAGAAGTCAGAAGGAGATAGGTGAATAGGAATCTCAATCTATTCCATATGCAATTCATAATACTTAAATTATTCATCCCTATACTTATAGTATTCAGAAGTATCTTGAATAATAAAGGGCTAAAATGAGAAACAAAAGAAGTTACAGGTGGAAAAATATGTAATAGGAAGTCTGATAAGCAATGGATGAGAAAATGGCTTGTTTATTGATAGTATAGCTATAGCCTCAAAGTAAACCCTTCAAGGACTAAGCTTACAGTCACTAATGGCCCTGTCAACCTACAGCTGAGTACAATTCAAGATTTCACAGATACCCTTTGCACTACCCTCTTCCCCCCTTACATAGTCTCC
>JANZLF010000220.1:33692205-33704970 GCA_026546835.1 Erythroxylum foetidum | reverse complement strand
TCAATTCCACCCTCTGCAAGATTTGCCTTGTCCTCAAGGCAGAAGGAAGGATATTGTTGCTGCAGATGTGCAGCAGCAGTCCAGGAGGCTTCCTCAATTGGCTTCCCCTTCCATAATACTAACCATTCGACAGTCGCTCATGATTTTTATGGACAGTACGCTCAGCAAGGATGGCTTCGGGAGCGGTAGGGTCGATGGAGTCAACCTCAAGTCCAGCAGGAAGAACAGGCTCGGGTACATGGTCTCCCACCACCATTTTAAGCTGAGAAATGTGAAATATCGGATGAACTAGGGAAGTATCCGGAAGGGCTAACTTATAGGCAACATTTCCCACCCGAGTTAGCACTTGAAAGGGTCCATAGAAACGGGCTGAAAGCTTAGGATAAATTCGACGTGCTACTGAAGTTTGCCTGTGACGTCTAAGCTTGACATAGACCCAATCTTCCACTGCCAACTGAACATCTCGCCGCTTAGTATCTGCTGCAGATTTCATGACTTGCTGAGCTCTAGTAAGATGGAATTTAAGTTGCCTTAGAGCTTCATCTCTATCAATCAGCACCCCATTCACAGCATCAACCATAGATTCTCCAATGAGGAAATGAGGAATGGTAGGAGGAGGACGATCATACACTACCTCAAACGGGGTTGTAGAAGTGGCGGAGTGAAAAGAGGTGTTGTACCAAAATTCAGCCCATGAGAGCCAAGTTTGCCATTTCTTGGACTGTTCAGATACAAAACAGCGAAGGTAGGTCTCAAGGCATCGATTCACCACCTCGGTTTGTCCATCCGTTTCCGGATGATAAGAGGTACTCATTCGGAGAATCGTGCCTTGTAACTTCCAAAGCTCCTTCCAAAAACTACTAATAAAGATGGGATCGCGATCACTTACAATGCTCTTCGGAATGCCATGGAGTCTAACTATTTCTTTGACAAAGTGATCTGCTACAACCTTGGCAGTAAAAGGGTGCTTGAGCGGGACAAAATGCGCATACTTTGACAACCTGTCCACTACCACCATAATTACCTCAAACCCTTGGCTCTTTGGCAACCCGGTTATGAAGTCCATCGAAATGTCTTCCCAAACTGAATTGGGAATGGGAAGGGGTTGGAGCAGCCCAGCTGGAGCAAGGGTTAGATACTTGTGGCGTTGGCAAACCTCACATTCCTTCACAAATTGCAGAATCTGCCTGCGCATGCCAGCCCAATATAAGCATCCAGCTATCCGTTTATAGGTCTTGGTAAACCCGGAGTGACCTCCAATAGGAGTAGAATGGAATTCTCGCAGAAATTCTGGGATAAGGGAAGAGTTTCGGGACAAGACCAACTTGCTGCCCTTGAACAGTAATCCTCCAGACAAATGATATTCTCCTTCGGCTATAGGATTAGATTGGAGATCCTGCAGAATGCCAACTAGCTGAGGATCCTTCAGATATTCCTCCTGCAACTTAACAGAATCAGCCCACTGAGGGGAAGAAGTGAGATAGTAAAATTCTGGTTCTCCATTCACACGTGACAAGGCATCTGCTGCCTTGTTATCTGGCCCCGGCTTATAAAACACTTCAAATTGGTAGCCCATCAGCTTGGACAGCCAATGATATTGGTCAGGAGTATTTAACCTCTGCTGCAAGAGGTGCTTCAAAGGCTTGTGGTCGGTATAAACTTTGAAAGATCTCCCCAAAAGGTAATGCCTCCAATGTTGTATGGCTAGCACCAATGCCATGATCTCCTTCTCATACACGGATTTGGCCTTGGCAGTGACAGCAAGTGCCTTGCTAGTTTATTATCTTGCATGAGGACAACTCCCAATCCAAAACCTGATGCATCACATTCAACAATAAATTCCTTGGAGAAATCCGGAAGAGTAAGGACCGGGAAAGAAGTTAGACACTTCTTCAGTTGTTCAAAGGCTTCTTGAGTTGTAGGAGTCCAAGAAAAATTGTCTTTCTTGGTCAGTTCAGTAAGGGGCTGAGCCAGCTTTCCATAATCCTTGATAAACTTTCGATAATACCCTGTAACGCCAAGAAACCCTCTTACCCCGGTAACATTCTTAGGTATCGGCCAATCTTTCACACATTGAATCTTGGTAGGATCCATTGCTACACCCTCAGTTGAAATAACATACCCCAAATACTCAATGGACTGTTGCCCAAATACACATTTCTTCTGATTTGCAAAGAAGTTGTGTTCGGTTAACAGTTGTAATGCTTGCTCCAAATGTGTGAGATGCTGCTGCCAATTGCCACTATAGATCAAAATATCATCAAAGAATACAAGCAAACTCTTCCTTAAAAGTGGCCTAAACACCGAATTCATAGTCGATTGAAAGGTGGATGGAGCATTCATAAGTCCAAAGGGCATAACCAAGTATTCATAATGGCCCTCATGGGTCCGAAAAGCTGTCTTATGAACATCCTCGGTTTTGATACAGATTTGGTGAAAACCGGACTTCAAGTCAATCTTAGAGAAAAACTTGGAACCATGTAACTCATCAATAAGTTCATTAATAGTAGGAATAGGAAATTTATCAGGAACGGTTACCTTGTTAAGAGCGCGATAATCTACGCACATCCTCCAAGTATGATCCTTTTTCTTAACTAGGATTACTGGACTGGAAAAAGGACTAGTACTATGTCTGATTGCTCCCGAAGAAAGTAATTCTTGGACTTGTTTCTCAATCTCATCCTTGTGGTGGTAGGCATACCTGCCTATAAGGACGGACACTCACTGGATTGGACCCGTTACATAGAGTGATAGCATGATCATGCCCCCTTGAAGGTGGGAGACCCTTCGGTTCCTGAAAAACCCTTCGATGGACTTGTAGCACTGAAGCCAGCTCCTGCAGTTGGCTTGGAGTCAATGGAGTTCTATTTTCAGAGTCAAGCAGATTGATCTCAACCTCCTGATGGTCATTATGAACCTCCATTGCAACAGTCTGAAGAACTTCTTGCAAGGCAAGAAGTAGGTTGGGATTGCTTACAGCCCTGTCCTCTCAAGGTAACAACCTCCTTTCCATGCTCAAACCCCCAGCTCAATGTTTTCTGCTTGAAATCTGCCCGAACTTCTCCAAGGGTCTCCAACCATTCTGCTCCTAAGACCAAGTCAATTCCCCCCAACTGGAGAATATACGCGTCAAGCTGTAACTCCACATTCTCTACTTGCACTACCAATCCCTTGCATCGCCCCTGTGAGAAGCATTTTGTCCCATTACCCAACTTAACTCCATAGGGGTCGGTTGGAGTTACATGCAGACCTAAAGTAGCTACCAAATCTGCTGAAAGATAATTGTGGCTCGCCCCACTATCAATGAGAAGCAAGATTGGGACTCCCGACAGCTTACCCTCTATTTTAAGGGTTTTGGATTGAACAATTTCCCCATATTCAGCCACTTGACACACCATTTCCCAAGCTTCACCGAACTCGGACTCATTTCCTTTCTCATTTCCAGACGGTGATCCCTCTCCTTCTTCATTTTCCTCCAAAACCAGCAGGCGCAGGTGCTTGTCGGGGCATACATGTCTGGGACCGAATTGTTGGCCACACTTGAAACATAGGCCTTTGGCCCTACGATCCAGCAGCTCCTGGTAAGAAAGGTTTCGGGTTCCCCTTGGGCGTCCTTCAATTGTCCTGTCCACCCCATGTCGCCGACCAGCATCCTCCTCCCGGTTACCACCCTGATATGCGTCCCTTCCCCCTTGCGCCTGGGCTTGCGCATGGAACCGAACCGGTCCGGGTCGTGCTCCAGTCCAGGCGCGACCTCCCGCTGTCGGGTTTGGAGGCCCGACCCGTGGAGCACCCATGGGTCTCCAGCCCACAGTCGAAGTATATTGTGTCGGGGGATTGAACTTCCGCTCCACTGCCCGTGCTGCTGCGATCAACCGATACCGAGAGGAGGGGTCCAATGCCAGAACCTCCAATCGTATGTCCTCCCGCAGTCCCCCAAGGAAAAATCCCATGTATTGATCATCGGGAAGAGGGGGGATCTGAGCCGCCAACATCTCAAATTTTTCTACATACTCATCCACCGTCCCCTGCTGTGTCAATGTCTTCAACTGCGAAAATGGATTTCCACTAAAGTGATCTCCATACCGATCAAACAAAGCTCTCTTGAAAGTCTCCCAGTCCAGTTCGGGCATCGATGCAAGGAGGACCTTAAACCAATGCCACGTCATTCCCTCCATACATATCTGTGCCAACTGAATGCGAAGCTCCGGTGGAGTTCCCTGGACGGTGAAGTACAGTTCAGCTCGAGAGACCCATCCTATCGGGTCGTCACCTTGGAATGGAGGGAGCTCTATTCTTTTTGCAGCTGGTGTTCCTCCGTCATCATGGAAGTGACACCACTGCCTTGCGCTACCGTGGGTACCGACTTCCCACGTTCCACCGAACTAGATCCCGCTTCCGGTGTTTGGTAGGCAGCTTGACGTTGGAATCCCTCTCGTATTTCGGCGTGCATGGCTGCTAATGCTCTTGATAGGTCGTCCACTCCCTTATGTAAGCTACCCAACTGAACCGTATGATCCATCAACTTCGACTCCACTGCTGTCATACGAGCATCCATAGCTTCCCACTTTTGTTGTGCCATTCTCGTTTGCATACACTGGGCCTGTCAATGAAAGCACCAATGATAAGCAATGGATGAGAAAATGGCTTGTTTATTGATAGTATAGCTATAGCCTCGAAGTAAACCCTTCAAGGACTAAGCTTACAGCCACTAATGGCCCTCTCAACCTACAGCTGAGTACAATTCAAGATTTCACAGATACCCTTTGCACTACCCTCTTCCCCCCTTACATAGTCTCCTCTCTCTCCTCTAACTAACTTCTCTAACCGATTCCTCTCTCCTAGTATTCCTTCTGGAGTACGTGAGTAAAGGTTTAGTGCCTATGTTCTTATTCCTCCTAGAGTAAGTTAATATGGGCTTATCACCCGAAGGCCTATCAAAGTGCTACACTAGTTCTGCGCCAGTACCTGTTTGATTGACTCAGTTGGGATCTGAGCTAAGGGTTGAAGCAGTGATCTTTTTTTACTGGGAAAATTCTATTAGATGTAGCTTCTTTCATTAGTTGTAAACTTCTATGTTTTCCATGGCATATGTTGATGTGGTTAACACAAATGTGGAACACTTCCATATACTCATTGTTGTGCTAGCACATTCTGGAATGCACACTTTCTTGTTCATTTAGTTGATTATGAAGTCATTCTAGCTGTGTGTAAGTTGGGATTCTCTTCCTCTCTTCATCTCTATAATGCTTTTTGCTAACTTGCAACTGGTACTTGGTATTGTTCTGAGTGATGTAATTGTTAAAATTGCAATGACTGAAATTTGAAAAATACAGTATTACACGAAGAGTCATTCTGAAGGCCATACAGAAGAGGACAGTGGCATAGAGACTAGCAAGTTTTTCTTGAATTGTCTATGCCTTCTTTTGGGACGCCTTGATGGCAAGAAATTTGAAAGAATGGTATTCAACTATGGGGCACAGCTATCACAGGTTCTTATATCACAGGTAGATTTATCTTAGCTTATCAGGGTATACTTTGTATGCTGATTCTAATTATTTCAACTGAGGATGTCTTTTGCTCTTCATGAAAGTATAGAAACTTGCCCTAATAGAACTTCAATCCTTAACAGAGATGTTTTTCGGAAAATCCTTAACAAACAAAAAAAAAATCTCGCTTTTACCCGCCAAAAATTTTTATACTATGGGTTTGGAGGGTTATAGACCTATAGTTAAGTATGTATTTAAGGTCAGAAGTAATTGCAATATTTTGAGTAATATTTCTAGCATTAAGATGATTGCCATGGATATTTTATACTCCCACTATTGGTTAGACTCCAAGAATTGCCCCATATGTAAAACGTAATGTTAATTGTTTGTATGATATTGAAGTTGGCTGCTAGTGAACAAAAACTTTATATTAGTGGACTTATTTATTTTTCTATTAACATTCTTTTGAATTAGGTTATTGTTCTTGGAAAGCTGTATTTGTAGCAGACTGGTCGTTTCTCTTCTCGATTCATTAATGTTTGCATTAAAACTGAATAGGTGACGGTGTTTTGATGTTAAAGAAATTTCGTCTGTGGACATGTAATTAGACTCATATATTTGTTTTTAAGCTTTAAAATTTTTGGTATTGTGGAAGTTTGGAACTATGCCATTCCTTCTTGAGATTGATTGTTTTACTGCTTTTCACTGTAGCTTGCAGGATGCAGTCTTCTTAGTTGGTGGTAGTTAGAATTGAATGTAACATATTCCCCCAGTCATACTTATTGTTTTCTCTGTTTTGATATTCGATTTTCCTTCTGTGGAAGCTTCATGTTGCTGATGAAGATGTGATTTCTGGAGCTGTTTGCATATTCAAGGCAGCTATTATTAGACCAAAATTTTCATCTGCAAATAGTGGCAGACAGATGGATACATTGTTGCCAAATTTGCTTCCCCTTTTGGATGAGAGGGATGGCACAGCCAGAGCTGTTGTGATGCTTCTAGCAGAATACTGCTCCCTGTATTCCTTTTCTTCCTACCAGTTTTTTACTGATTAGCATTGACAGATAAGATTCCGTGATATGAACCTGAAACTTGAATTGCTTTATAAATTTTCCAGGAGCACAGACAATCATTGCCTTGAACAAGTTTTAAGTCGCCTCACTTCTGGAAGTTCTCAGCAGAGGTTGAACTCCATTGATGTTATCTCAGAGCTGGTTTTGATTTCATCAGATTCAGGAAACAAAATTTCTTCTTTGGCATGGTACAATAATCTTAACCACTTGTGGTTCTATGATTTATTGTTTCTATCATGTTACTGATATTATTATAATCTTCACATGTTGGTCCCGAAGGCAAGACATTGCTAAAATCTTGGTTGAGTGTCTTAGTGATGATGACAGTGTGATCGGGGCACGTGCCTCTAGTTTACTTCAAGTGATAGGTTTGTCTTGACAATTGATGCTTTTACTTCATCACCTTCATCATTGTCATGCTTCACTTTTTGTTTCATAGATTCTGAAATATTAATGTCTACAATGGGTCATATTCAACTGTTTAGCGTCTTAACAAACCACAAACACATTTAATAAAGTTACTGCATTTCATCCATCGGTGCTACATGACAAATATGATTTATTTTATTTACTAGATCACAATGGTATGAGATATATGAAAAGAAAAGCACCTTTTATCGAATTTTCAATCGTGGATATATGTTTATCATTACTATATGCAACGACTGTCATTTTTGGTGTTAAACCAATAGGGATTTGTACAAGCTAAATCCTATTGTTGATAGGTGGGCCAAAGAAAAGCCTTAATTTAATTAGTTGATTTTTATCTGTATCAAAAGTTTGTTCTTATCCAAGAAGGTACCTGAAATTTTTAGTTTATTACCATTGCAATTTTCTGTATTTATATGGATATCGTTTATCTAGTGTTTTGCTTAGTGACATCATAATCCTTTATCCTTTTCATATTGTCTTCTTCATGCTCATACGGTCTTCATAAAAGGTCAGTCAGTTTGTTTAGTTCTCTCGTCATAGTAGTTTATGGATGCTCTTCAGAAATACATGCAAAGCAAGGGCATAAAATTGATTTGGAAAAGAACTTTATGTTGTTGTCAAGCATTTTTGCTGGCCTCACAGGCCTGGAGTTTCTTCCCTTGCTTCTGTTCTGATCACATTATCAGTAACTTGGAAAATTTAAAATGTAAATTATCAACAACTTTGGATGAAAAATTTCTGGAACTGGTATAAATAGAATGTTTGCAACCACGTACATACAATGCAGCATATACTCCTGCTCATATGGTCATTTTCTTTTAATGTTCTTGTTGTCCTCACTACAGATCCGTCTATGTTCTTGCCTACACTGGTTCACCTTGTCTACTCGTCAGATGAAAGGATCCAATCATCTGCTAGTGCTGTTTTACTTGCAACACTCCAAAATAATAACCAGAATCCTGAGGTTATATGCATGCTGCTTGACTCCCTTAGGTATTTTTGTCCTCCCTTTACCCTCGATTCCATGTATAACTGTGTGGATTTATAAAAAGTGCTTTTTTTCTTGTTGTACCGGAATTACGGTCTGTCTTATTGCACTTCATTTTTGCAACTGAATAACTTTTCCCACTTATTTTTTAGCAACCTCAATCAATCCTTGGATATCTCAAACTCTGGACAAGATACACGACAAGGTTTGTGTTTCACTTGAATTTATACTGTGGTAGGTCAAGTCGCTTGAATTTATACTGTGGTAGGTCAAGTGAAACTTTTACTTATTGCCAAAGTTGGCATTATTCATATACCTAGTCCCTATGTATTGGCTATTTCAATTACTTATTCTTTCCATATTTATTGATTTGGGATTTTGTCTTTGTATGCATTTTTTTAATCACAGATGGACCATCTACAAGTTATTTCATACGTTTCTCTCTGACTGTTTTTTCATCGATATTTGCATGCATAGGTTTTGGATCATTTTACTAGTTGAAGTTTTATTTATTTGTTCTAAAATTTTCTCTTTTCAGTCAGCTTGCTTACCTTTCTTACATAGTACTGATATTTTCTCCTTTGTTGCGTATTCTGTATTGATATAGCTGGAATAAAAGACGATTCTGATCGGATACTAAAGCTCATTTCAGAGTGGTCTAAAAGTGTAAGATTGGAATTTTCTATTTGATGACTTCACCGAGTGACCAAAGCTTTTACTTCTTATTACATGCCTTCATGTTTAGTGGGCTTATGATATGGTTCCATTTAGGATTATTCTGTTATTATTTAAAAGACTCTTAAAACACCTGGAACGTTTTATCATATTTAGGACCTTTCATTTAGTTCATAGTTGACTTTTTGGTAGAGAAAAGAAAAAGTTTCTGGAGGTCAAAGACTGTTAGATAATTTATCATTGTAGTACATCTCTGTTCTTGCTAACCCCCGTTGTTCTCATTCTTCCCCCCAAAGTATAATAACTTTTATTTTAATTCTTAAAACTTTTTGTATCCAAATATTGTTTTACTCAACTAGTTTTGATGGAGTCAAGGAACGGAGTACAAATCAATCAAGAAAGAAACAGTTCTTGAAACTTGCTTGTTTCAAAGAAGGAATGCAAACTAGCAACTCCTATATGTCATTACTTAAGCTATATTGTCTTTAAACATATCCAATCTTTCCGTGTCTTACGGGAAAATGCATACTATTCTGATATGTGGATTTGCCTTCAAATTTTATGGTTCACTTATAAGTGCCGTTGTCACATCTGTTGCATTAAGCTCTAATTGGTATTTTGCAATTACATTTGTGCACGGACTCCATTTTGATGAGAGGTATACTCAACAGGTAGAGGACTGGAAATCCTTCATTGGACCAGTAATTGAAAAGATGTTCTCAGAGCCGGCAAATGCAACCATTGTTCGGTTTTTAAGCTGTGTAAGTGAACACATAGCAGATGCTGGGGATGTAGTCCTCCGTCGTGTTCTGTCACGTATGCAGGAACAGAAAGAGTAAGTACATTGTAATATTCATTAAAATGTTTGAAGTGGAGATCCTGACCTTTAGTATGCGCTAGTCCACCCTTACTTTTACTCTTCCTTGCTTTTGGGATGAACAGTATGTATGTATCATCTTGTACCTCATCTGTTGTTGCCTGCGGTATATATGCGTAACGACTTGTACCTGGTCTGGTGGGATGAATTCTTCTTTAGGATAAGTATATTTATTATGTTTTAGCTTGAGTTACTTCATCCATATCCTTTACTCATTAGCAAATCTGCAGCTTTAATTCTCTATTCAATAGGCTTACAGTGTGGTTCAGTCATGGATAATTGCAAATTTTATAGTGGTGGATGGCGTTTTCTTAATGAGCTCAGTTCTCTTAGCAGGATTGAGGAAGGCTTATTATCTAGATGGGAGAACAGAAGTTATACAACCAAAGACACTGATATAGTGCAGAAAGATCTATTTCAGCGCCTTTGTCCATTACTCATAGTTCGTCTCCTTCCCCTTAGAGTTTTTAATGACCTCAAATCAGCTATTGTGTATGGTCAGCTTCCCAATAGACTCATCGTGACTGGTATGCCTTTTGTAACCTCTTTCAAGCTTGTTTTTCCTATGTATTTCTTCGTTCCTTATCTTTCAGTTCTAGCCTCTATTAGTGAATCATATAGGTAGTCATGGTTATGAATTTCAGTTTCAACTCACAATGGATTTTGGTTCTTCCTCAAGATATATAGCCCAGTAGGTCCTTGAAGAAAATTTTTAACTGTGCATAGTAGGAAACAGCTGATGTGTAATTGCACTGAGTTGTGTGCCTGCTTGATTTGTATAAAATAGTTGTACATGAATGTTTTTATGATGTGGGTAAAGTGCTCAATGAGTGAAACAAAAAAAAGGTGATTAATCAACAGCTACTTCTCTTAGCTCAGTTCATTAGTTTGTTAACGTGACTAACTATCCATCTTTACTTTCAGAATGCGGGGATATCGTCACCAATGACGAGGCTTGTATTGCTACATTTCTTTTGAAGAGGTTGTTCACTAGCCTAAGCTACATCAAGCTTCACCAATAAAAAAACATAATCTGATAGTTATGTTAATTTTATTCTAGGTCAATTAGCAAGTCTGAATTTGACGATGTACGAAAACTTGCTGCTGAGCTGTGTGGTCGCTTACATCCCCAAGTATGTCACCTGCAAATTTCACCTCAATATGTCTGTTACTTTGTATATTTATTGCAGCAAAACTAAATAATTTCTGCACTTGGATTTAGGGCTTAATTTTGTTTATTAAAATGATCATTGCTGTTCCCTTGAGGTTCCTCAACAAACAACTAGACACCTAAGAAGATTCCTGAATGTGCAGATTTGGGATAAGAAATACGTTTTTGGTGTGCCTAGAAGTTTTTTATCTACATTTTGCGCTTTATGGTTGTTGGATGCACTATTATCTTCTAACATGATGTTCAATTCAACTCCAAAATCATAATACTTCTTGTAGTTTTGTATTTGAAGATATATTTTGATTGTTCTGATCTTTCCTTCTCTTCACCAATTTGTACCTCTTGTTTCTCTTTTTATCTTGTTTGTGACTTTTAGGAATGACTTGAATTGCAGTGTTCTATTTTTCTTTTTTCCTCTTTTCTTGTAACATACATTGTCTTTTTTCATATCGGACTAGTTTATCATGGCATTTGGTTCTTTACCCCTCCCCTCCTTGTAAGATGTCTTTTAGGTTTTGTTCTGTTATTTCCTTCATGTTGTCTTTTTCTTCCTTTCCTATTCGTTCCTTTGGTTTCATTGCGTTTTGGTATTAGCTGTAAGAATCTTTTTGTGGACGCATGAGCTTGAATGTTGGGATTCCAGTTTCTAGTGTTTGGGAATGTGGTCCTGTTCTACTTATAGCAGGATACATTTAAGAATCTATAATGGACGGATATGGAGATATGATGCAACTTGTGTCATGACCGAACAATTTATATTCTTTCTAATTTTCTGGTTATTTCATCTGGACTGTAATTCAAACTATTTCTTTCAGGATTCTGCCAAAAGTCGTAATTTCCTCTGTTTGATTTACTTTGTAGGTGCTCTTTTCAGTTGTTTTGCCATTGCTGGAACATGCAGCAGCTTCCCGTGACATTCAAAAAATAAAATCCTGTCTGTTTTCAGTTTGCACTTCACTATTGGTAATTCTCTCCAAAAAAAATAGTACCATGAGATGTTTTGGAGGCCCCAAGTTTTTAATCTCGAAATAATCTTAAGCATTTTATGTCATCTATGTTGCGGACTTGCATCTAACATACTGCTCATTATGGCTGTAGATTAGAGGCAAGGAGGCAATAACTCATCCCAACATTGTTGAAATGAGAAAAACACTAAAAACAATTTTGTTATGGCCTTCATTAGATGGCGATGAAGGTAGAGATTCACAGAATTATCTGGATAATCTTATCATAGTTTGCATCTGACGAGTGAGAAAATGTTTCTCTGCATCAGTTTCCAAAGCACAACACGGATGCATCGACTGTCTAGCACTAATGGTTTGTGTGGAACTCCAAGATCTTGGATCATACAAGGGCTACTTGCAGAAATTAACTGCTGGGAATAGTGATTCTGGTTAGTCTCTTCTTCTTGGGAGTGTTTTTGATACAACAATAACAACAATGTCCCAGTAGAAATTCTGCTGAAATTGGGAGTTTTTTTAATAAGGGAATTTCACTTATTTTGTTCAAATGCAGGGACTGCAAAATCAGGAAACTATGTCCTCAGTTATGTGATTGCTCAACTGCTACAAGATGGGGATGATGTTGCTTCCGAGTCCTTAGTGAAGAGTGAAAGTTGTGTGCCTGGGGTAACTGTTCCAATTTCTTTTCGTCTGTGCATGGCCAACGTTCTCATTAGTGCTTGCCAGAAAATCTCGGACCCTGGGAAGAAACCCCTTGCTAAGAGAACTATTCCATGTCTGATGCAGTCTATTGAGGTATTCCTGTTTTTGACATAATAAACTGCAATTGTCTCCATAAAAAAAGAAATTTTAATGCCATAATTTTCGTGCAGGTTATAGCAGAGTCAGAAGTAAGAGCTGCTTGTGTCCAGGTTATGTTTTCAGCTGTATACCATTTGAAGTCAGCAGTTCTTCCTTATTCATCTGATCTCCTTAAAGTTTCTCTGAAATTTCTTAGGAAACGGACGGACAAGGTATAAGATTGCTTTGAGCCATTTTGTTTTCAGTATTGTTAAAGACAAATAGGCATATAAACTTGTGAAGAAGTAAGTGCTCAAT
>JANZLF010000220.1:33640032-33661368 GCA_026546835.1 Erythroxylum foetidum | reverse complement strand
TTCCCTAATATGATAGTAAGCAGGACAACTAAATATGTGTAAATACTTGTAATCAGTACAAGGTTTACTAGACCATACTTCTATGGGTATTTTGCCCTTGTTTATAATAGTAGGCAACCAATTAATAATATAGCTTGCATAAGTAATTGCCTTAGCCCAAGCATTAGATAACATACACCGAACTTTTCAAGTAAAGTACGATTCATGCGCTCTATCACTCCATTCTGTTGTGGTGTCTCCCTAACCGTGAAATGCCTCACAATATCCTTATCTTGACAAACTTCTAAAAAAGAATCTGACTTATATTCACCACCATTATCTGATTTGAGAGTCTTGATCTTTCTACCGGTTTGCATTTCAATCATCTTTTTCTATTTCAGGAATATCTTTAAGACTTCATCTTTATGCTTCATGATGTACACCCATACTCTTCTAGAGAATTCATCAATAAATGAAACAAAATAATAGCTACCTCTCCAAGATGCATTATTGGAAGGTCCCCAAACTTCAGTATGAACATAATCTAGAATGCCTTTAGTGTGGTGAATAGCAGTGTCAAATTTTACTCTAGTTTGTTTACCCAGTACACAATATTTACAGAATTATAATTTACATGCCTTTGTGCCTTTCAATAAGCCTTGCTTCACCAATCTTTGCAATGCTTTTTCACTAGTATGCTCAAGACGCGTATACCATAACCTTGTAATATCTGAGCTATCTATATTAGCAGCTTCAGTGATAACTGCTCCACCAGTAACTGTACTCTCCTGCAAAAAAATACAAGTTATTTCGTCTTGTACCTTTCATCACTACCATTGCCCCGTACACAGCTTTAAGAACTCCACCCTTTATGGTGATCTTGATACCCTTGGATTCTAATGCTCCTAATGAGATACGGTTTTTCTTCATATCCGGTACATAACGAACATCACTCAATTCTTTGACTGTTCCATCTTGTATCTTCAAACAGATTTTGTCTATCCCTTGTGTTTTGCAGGCATTATTATTTTCCATCAAAATAACTCTGCCATCTAGCTCCTGGAAACTAGAGAATCATTCCCGAATAAGAAACATATGATAAGTGCTACCTAAATTCAAAATCCACTCCTTGTAGTGACCATCAATAGATGAACTAGTCAAAGCAAACTCGAAATCATCATCTCCAGATTTTGCAACATTTGCTACAGAACCCACTTTCTCCATCTCTTTGTTCTTCAATTTGGTGCAATCTTTCTTCCAATGACCCTTTTGATGACAAAAGGCACATTAATATTTAGCAGAAAACTTTCCCTGTGACTTTGAATGAGATTTTTCCCATTTCTCATGTTTTCTTTCCTCTGTTCGTCCCCTTCAATAAGTGCCCCATTTTGTAAATTGTGAGTCTTCAGTTCCTTCTTATGACACTCATGATTCACCAATGCCGCAAAAACCTCATCAAGTTTCACCTCAAATTTTTCATACAACAAAGTAGTTGTCAAATGATCATAATAATCAGGCAATGAATTTAACACACATAGTGCCTTATCCACATCAGAAATTTTCACATCAAGGCTTGCTAAATCAACAAGTATTTTATTATAATCATTTAGGTATTCGTGCATAGAAATGCCTGGATGATACTGAAATCGGAAGAGTCGTTTCTTCAAAAAGAGTCGATTTTCTGCACTCTTGGTCATATATTTTTCCTCCAATTTCGTCCATAACTCCTTAGCAGAAGTTTCCTTCATATAAGGATATTTCAGCTCCTTATCAAGAAATGATCGAATTGAGGCACAAGCATGGAGATTAATTCGTGTCCACTGCTTGTCATTCATATCTTCGAGTTTATCTTTCTGAACCATATCCAACTTTTGTTGATACAATATATCCATAACTTCATACTACCACATACCAAAATTATTAGAGCCATTAAATTTATCAACCTCTAACCTTGTAGTAGTGATTGGATGTCTATTAGATGTAGGTGTCAACGATGATAATACCGACTCCCTTTTAACAGGCTCATCTTTATCTCCAACTATCTACTCGTCACTATTCATATATATGCATTGTTTGTAATCACTGTTCACACAAACTATAGTTTCGATACTATTCATAGCATTGTAGCATAGGACTGTAGCATTGACACTGTTTACGGAGATTGTTGCACCAGCACTGTTGATGGGGACTATAGCACTAGCACTATTCACGGGGATTATAATACCGACACTGTTCACGGGAACTGTAGCACTGACACTATAGCTTCAATAGATTATCACTCCTACAATACCCTAGTCGAAAAAACTGGAGCTCTGATACCATTTGTTGTGCAGAAACGTTAATAAATTTTGGAGTGAAAGAATAAAACAACAACAAGAACACTAAGGTTTTTATACTGGTTCGGCAATGCCTACGTTCAGTTTGGAGACGACTAAGTATTTCACTATAATCAATGAGAGCATACAATAGTGTTTAGCACTCAATTTCTCATAAGACCCAAATTAATCCAAGCTCACCCACTTATACTAGAAAGATAAACAAAAATATTTTTTCTCTCCCTCTCAAAATTTCTACTCTCTCTCACTTCTGAAAACTTTTCTGCTCTCTTACACTAGAAATCTTCTACTCTCTTCTCACACCAGAAATCTTCTGCTCTCTACTAACTCTATCTCTTCCGTTGTTGTTGCTTCTCTTTTATAGAGAATTCAATGGGTGAAAGTGAAGGTTAACTGCACCAAAATTCACCAAAAAACAAGTCACCATTTCTGATTCAACAATCACTGAAAGCAAGCTACAATTTCTGACTTTAAGAAGCTAAAATTTCTGACTTTGAGACAATATTCAACAACCTTGACATCTTATACTGGGATGAGATCTTCTGTTTTATCTCCTTTCTTCTTATTCTAAGTCATCCCTTCTCAGAGGGAATGGAACAGAAGATGTCATCCCTCTTACACTTCACCTTTACTTTCAGAACCTTTTTCTTGTGCTCTGATCACGTTCAAGCTCTCTTTCCCTTGCATCAAGGTTTTTCTCAAGGTAACATTGCAAGTCAAGCAAATTTTGTTTTGTTGCAATATTCTGTATCCAAGATGAGCATGCCTTTGATACATCTCCACGTTATTACACAAGCCAGCAAGATGACAACTTTTTATAATCTTATAGCACAAAGTACTCGAGCCTTTGTGTGCACAGATCCTTTTGTGGGATATTAATTTAGTGATCAAGCAGGCATAAGATGGATTACATTTTACACATCAAGGTGGCCTTATTGTTGATTAAGAGTATAATACTGAATGTTGGAACTTACGTTATAGTCGCCTTCGTAATCCTGTAACTGGAAATCTTTAACTTCCACTACTCTGTTAACTATTTGCTTAATGAAGTATCGATCATTGGACACTGTAATAACTGTGCCTTGGTGTTCTGTTATAACCTTATGATATAGCAACCACATTTTGGTTGGCATAATGCTCATACAAAATAAAATGTGTAACACAAAACAGATACCAAGAAGGCTAAACTTGGACCATCTCTTTTGAAGGTACATCCCACTTCGGATGCTCTTCACATAGCTTTTGATCGTTTAAATGATCAGATTATTATCATGCAAATCTCGAAGCAACTAACAACACAGGAGTTTGAAAAGTTGATACTTACTGAATGGATCACCAATGATTTGAAGGTGTTTCACGCGTTTCATCGATATTCTTCTTAAAAAGTAGACTTATAAAAAAGTCAGCATTTTTTTTCAGAAAATATGAACGAGAAAATTGTGTATGAAATTCAGGACAATATTTTAACAGTTTATCTTAAAGTACAATGTAAAATGTAGAAACTTGATTAAGTTCAAATACAAGTTTTATTTCAATGTGTGGAATGAAAAATGATCGATACCTGAGGTTTATAGGTAGGATCTGTAACAGTGAGACTTTATTGTATATATCTATACCAGTGGCAATGTTTAAATTAGGTAAATTATTTCTAAGAACTTTAATCCAAACTGCATATTGGAGAAAGAATCGAATCCCGATCCTTCTTTTCGTAATTAACTCAATCTTAAAAGATTTACCATTATCACTAGTGAAATATTCGTCACGAGAAGTCCATCCAAATTGACCAAAACAACACGTTTGGATAAAATTATAGAATAAGTAAAATCAAATTATAGGTATTAAAATATCTGGTAGACGATTGTGAAACAAGTTAGAAATCTCTTGTGAACTATCCGTAAATTCCAGGTATAATGGACGAAGGCGAGCAAAGTTGATGGATTTATACCATAAATTTGCAAAAAGCTAGTCGTGCCTGATTGAGACAGATAATATTAAACTCAAGCCTTGCTGAACGTGGATAAACTAAACTATGGTAAGCTCAAATCTAATAGCACTAATCTGGAAAATGCTTCAAAGTTCAAAATTTAATAATTTTTTTTATTCATTCGTTCAATTCTTGAAGGAGAATTAAATATTCAAACAATAGCAAGTAAGCTTACTGAAAATTGACTTTTTAAAAAGAAAATGAGTTTGTTTTTTTGTGATTTGTTTTGACAATAAAAAAGGAAAGTGGTGATAAGTTATAAGTTCAGTTTCTATTAAATATAATTTAGTTGTTAATTTAGTTTTATAATTAAATAATTTAAATTTTAAATATCTAATTTATTTTTAAGTTTAATAAATTTATTAATTGGATTGAAATTTTGGTAAAAGTTCTAAATTTTATGTTTAGATATGAAGATTAGGGAGACCTAAGGTTTATTATCTTCCCGAGCTTAATTAGGATTAGGCATGATAAAGTCCAATCAAACTTGAATAGTCCAAGACTTGATTAGGTTTGAGTCAAGTTCGATTATTTTTATTTTAAATTTTAAATTTAAAAATAACACTATTTTTTAGAAAATTACATTGATTATAATTAATATATTTGAATTCATATCGAGAATAAACCCAAAATTTTCTATTAACTCCAATTATATATAAAAAATCGTGTTTTTAAAAAACAATTGATAATTTTGGATATTGATAATTTTCATAATTTATGCTTATTTTGATTATATTTTTGTTTATTTAATTGTAAAAAATTCACACCACCCCTAAAAATGTTAAGAAATTGAATTCTTTTTTATGTGAATAATTTTAAATCTAAAGAATTGATGTAAAGATATATATTATCCTAATAAAATAAAAAATATTTAAACTTATTATTAATCAATTTGAATTTAGCCTTAATTTATTAATTTGATAAACAAACTGTTATGTTATTCTAAATATTTATTTAATTCATATTAAAAAAAATAAGTTCTTGTGTTAAAATAATATTCCTTTCCGGAAATGGAATTGAAGTTGGTAGGGCATTATTATAAAGTTGGTCGGTCAAGTTAGTTATTGAATTGTTTAATATCAAAATCAAGTGAAGCGTTCCTGGCCCTACAATTATATGCTTATATTTTACAAATTTAAGCTTTTAAAACTTACTTTTAATAATATAAAAAAATAGGAAGGTGGTGTATTTGTCAATAGTCGTGTTTTACTGCTGTCAATACTTTTGCTGATGTTATGAAGCATACAAAAATAAAGAACAAAGATTTTTATTTAGTTCGATAGCTTTAATATTATATACATTTAAAGTTCTTATTAATATGGTTTCAATTAGTATAAAGAAGAACACTTGCAATAGATTTTTGCTTACCTAGTACTTGCTATTGAGTACACTAGCATATTCTCAAATTTTTTACTCTTAATTCTTACATTCTCAGATATTGAATATAGTGAATAATGAGAATAATGAAATCTCTCCGTTTTATTATTTGTCTGATGCTTGTGATCTATTCTTCTTTTATAGTGTTGAATGGAGCAGCTTTCGAATGAGTTTGCATGAATCAGATAAGGGTCATGTGCCTCCTACGTGAGTTACTAATCCTCTTGCTTATTGTCTGCGTATTGTATTGTTTGAAACTATGTTTTGTAAAATAAATGTCATTATTATTATTTTTGTGATGTAAAATTTACTTCCATGTTATACATATTAATTTTATTTCTTATCTTAAATTATTCTATTTTTAATTAAAAAAGAAATGTATTTATTCAAAATTTTACTTATACATTAATATAAATAAATTTAAAGTGCTTGACATTTTGCTACAGTGAAATTACTAATAATATTTATAAAATATTTAATAATATTTTGATACTTTTAAAAAATATATTGTACTCATAATTTCATGAAAGGACATAAACCTTAATTAATTAGTATTTAAGATAATCCAAAAGTCATATAAGACATAATACAAGTAAGAAAAAAAAGCATAACAAGAAAAAAGAAAAGAAAGAAAATGGCAAACCCGTAATATGATTGCAAGAGAGACCCGTATTAGTAAACTAGAAAAGGCAATACGTGGGTGGTTATATGGAAACGTCAGCAACCGTGTAAAAAGCCTGGAATGTCACGAATAAAGCTGTCTTCTTGCTGTAAGCTAAGCTCACTCAGTTTCCTGTCTCTTTCTTCTTCACTTATATATCTTCTTCTTGTCTAAATATTCAAACACTCTGTTTACCTATACTTTGTAAGCATTTTACTTCACAGTGTGGGTATTGTTCTCTGGACCATTGCCCACCAAAAGTTGTACCAAATATATTGATCTTTGGTCTATTTTTGAAGATCTTGTAGCTTCTCATGGAGGATCACAAAGAGGTAGTCTTCCTTTCTCTATGTGAATTTCTGTGAGCGTGATGGGTTCTGCTTGGTTTGCTTTCCAGGACAAGTATATCGAAAGAAGATAAAGCACTTGTTTTTTGCCTGCAAAGGAATGAACTTTCGATGGTTTTTGTTAGTTTTTCCGGTTCTGGAGGCTTTGCTGCTTCTCTTTGGCTGTCTCCATGAGTGGGCGTGAAAGTATTTCTTAGAATTTATTGAAGCAAATCTATCTCACATTAATGTTCTGAAACTCTTTTCATCTTGACTTGTAGCCCATATAATGTTTAACAATCTTGTTCCATGAGGGTTCTCGTGAATCAGAAAGTTGATAGTATCTGTTTTGATTACGCTATGGTCCAATTTTCTTAGTCTACAAAGTAGTATAAATGTTTTTATTATCCTTAGTTTATTCAAACAAGTAATATTTTTCCAACTCAAGAAGTAGTCAAACATACATACTTTTTCTTTTCCTTACGCAAGATGTAACCATTTCATACCCGGTCTCTCGGCCATCTTTTATATTAATTTTGACCTTGTACACACCAAACAAAATTTACCTAGTTTTTGAACTTGTCAAAAGAGTACTGGATATAAAGGAGAACATGAATCCCAATGTGTTGTACCAAAGTTGATAATGTTAAGAAGCTAGAAACTTTGATCTTTACGTTGTGCTTGGTATAATCACTTCGAAAATGCAAGTGAGGATGCCAATTCAGATGTTAATTATTGAATCTCTTGAAGCTGTTTAATCAGTAGTTTAATTAGCTTGTTTCACATCTGTGTGCAGAGAAATGGTCCATGGCTATCAGTTCCGCAGTTTGGGGACTGGGATCAGAAGGGTCAAATGCCAGACTACTCCCTGGATTTCTCAAAGATCAGAGAAATGCGAAAGCAGAACAAGAAGGATGCCTCAAGAGCCAGTCTTGGCAATGAAGACGACTTCATTAACCCTACAGCCAACATGCCTAAATCTGAGCCCAGAAATGATCATCAAAGTTACCCTCAGAGACACCATCAATCCCCCAACGTATGATTCTCTTGCCCATCTTTTATTAGAAGAAAAATGTGCTTATATAAAGAATTCAGCACAGATACAGCTGCAACAAGCTGTAGTGCTTAGTTGTTTATTAGGAGTAACATACTAATTAACTCAAAAAATGATAAGTGACATACATGTGGTGTGGTGGTGGAATGTTTGCTTGGTTTGTTCTTAAATTTGGTGGGTCAATGCTGGCAGTGAGTTGTTGGTAGCAATTGCCTCAATGATATCAATGAGCTTCCTATGAAGGTTATTCGAGTTGACTATACTGATTTCTTGTAATATCGGTAGAATATACAACCGGTATCATTCGGATGCACACTAAATAAACCGTCGGATACATCCCGAACCACATCTTATGGATCTTAGTTGACATTGTTGATTACCTTTAGCAATTGTTTAATCCAAAAAGGATCTGCAGCTAGAGTAATATCATTTGTGTGTCTCAGAACCTAACTTGAATTATACTGAAAATGTGGTGTTACGAGATGCAGAATTCATGAGCTTGCTTCTCAACAGTTGAATATTCTTTTTGCACATACTAAGTTTCCTACACACACATTCCTATATCAAGCTCTTCTTTATCTGTATCTTCTAAATGGCTTTATAGCCAAAAGCAGAACTGAAATATTAAATTCCTTTTAAGAGCTTTCAACTGCTTGCATTAAAGAATTGTGCTTGCCCATGTACGGTAATGAGTGTGATCTTCCAACAAATCCTTGGGTACACACACTTTTTCTAGTGATGCACATGCAACAGAGGCTTTTTGAGCCATATAATATTGTTCTATCTCATCTTGTCTTCACTTTACCAACTTTTGTCTGCAGAATGTGGCACATGCATAGAATGTACTGATAATTTTATGTATTCTCATTTAAACGAAGTTTGTATCCTAGTCTGTTTTGTGTATAATCTGTTGTGAAAACTTACATTTGATCGGTGATGTATTGATTTAAACAGGCAAGGAGGAGCATCTTCAGCTGCTTCAACTGTTGTGTGAGAGCCTGAGTTTGGACTACACCTCATGCCTGGACCTTGGACTACACCTCATTCATTGCAGCATCATGAAACCTGTTATAATGATAAAATGTGTTAGGATTTTGTTTCAACCACCATTTTTGATTGTTTTCTGTCATCATCACCGTTGTAGTTTTGGATGGAAACGATGGAGTGGCTGTATATTGGTGATTAACTGATCGTAAATTTCTTTTTTTTGGTCTGTTGTGATGTATTTATGCCAAATTAGACTATTTATAACTCTTTTTTAAAAAATAATATTTCGGGTAATTGGACAAATTTAGTCTCAGTTTCTGTATTTGAGAATTTGATTTATTCTCTTTGATCAAAATATAAGGATTAATAAAAGCACCAGCGTAAAATTTGAAGTTTTTACAATTGTTAAATTGTTAAATTTTTAGTTTAATTAATTTTAATAATAAAAATTATTAAAATCAATTAAATTATTAATTAATTGGTCGATTTTTATAAATTAATTTATTTTTATAAATTTAAATAAATTTTTTGTTTTTAATTAAACTTTAAATTAAGATTATCTATTTTAATTATATTTTCATTCTATATTTAGCCAGTTTTATAATTCTTAAATATTGAATAAAATTTTAAAATTTAAGATTTTTTTTTAATTCAATCTTTTAAAAAATAAAAAATTATATTATCGCGAGCATTAGATGAAAGCAATTTTGCTTGTAACGAGTGGGCACGAGAGAGAGGGCGGCTCAGTGGGAGTGGGGACCGGCTCCGAAGGAGACGGTGGAGTAGTGGGGACCGAGAGTCCGAGACCGTGTTTGGGATTTACTTTGTTCCTAAGTTCAACCTTAATGCCAACGTTTGTGTCGAATCCAAATCAAAGAATCAAATTTCAAAATTGACTAAACTTATAATGTCAACGTTGTGGGCTCTAATCTGTGGCTTCTTCCTAAGTTTTTTTTTTTTTTAAATAAGGTTGAGTTTTGAGTAACGTAGCCATCGTACAGAAAGATAATTATACTTTATAATTGCTTTTTCACGAATATCATATATATATTACAAAGATATATCTTATTTGAGATCGTTTAAAAATTCGAGAGTGTAACTTTCTAAACAAGAATATCTAATTTGGCCAGCCTAACCTAGCCCTATTTTGCTCCGGTTGATCGAAACACGAGCGAGCCACGGGCCAAGGTGGGGACAAGTGCAGGTTGACCCGGGCAAGCTCGTGACTCTGCTGTAACGTCAAAAATAGAAACAGTGTCATTTTTTTATTTTTTTTACAAATAACATGTAAAATAGGTTAGGCCAACCCGTGACCAATCCTACCACGAGCGAGTTAGCCCATGGTCGGGCCGGACCGGCCCAGAAGCAGTTATGGTTATTGACATCCCAATTCCTATAAGATATGCTTTAAGAATTAATGGCCATCAAAGAAAAATTTCTTGTCTCTGCTAGCATACCTAGAATTTATATTATATTTAATCTTTGTTTATATAAATCACTTGATTAGTATATAGGTTAAAAACTCGTAATACAGCTCTCTTATCACGAGCTTAAGAGTTATACTAAGAAGAGCTCTTTTCGATTTACCAATGTAAATAACTCTACGTATCTTGGCAATATTATCGTCATATACCCTCTAATCTAGAACTATAACATACATTACCATTCTACTTTTTTTAATCAAATGACAATTTCTTTCGTTACAACGATAATTTTCATTGTTTCATTAATTAATCATTATATGTATTTTAAAACATAATCACCTTGAAATTTTTGATACACAGGAATAACTAAGAAAAATTATTATTCAATTTTAAATTTAATCATTATTATTGATTACATATTAATATATTTTAATATTTTAATGAAACATTTCATTTGATTATATTAATTAATTATTATTTATTTTTATAAAATTTATTTCTTAGTTACTATATACTATAACAACAACAACATCAATGCCCACAACAATACCCAACACTTGAAATTTGGAAAGGCTCAATAATATATAACTTCACTTTTAATTAATAGAGATATTATTTATAATCATTTACTATATACTGATTATATAAAATCTCAATACCAATTAAAATTTGTCTAATTTTTTATATGATTTTTAAAACTTTGAAAAAAAGAGAGACTAAATTTAACAAAAAGTTCGATGTCAATGCTTTTATGCATACTCCAAAGCAAATTCTTTAGACATGCTCTAGTCTATTGCCAAAAGCCTTGAGCCCTTGACCTCAATTTATGTCGATCCAAAATATTAGCAACTTAGAAACCACTTTTTCATTTTTATAATAACAAGAAATTGCTGTTATCTATACATCCATGTTGCTGTTGGTCATACATCAAAAGTACACCGGTCCAAATCATACCAAATCCACATCGAATTAGTAACTTTAATTGTCATTCAAACATCAGTGCATAAGACATTGACAATGAATAACCTTAGTTATTCACGTAAGTCAAGAATACCAAAGTTTCTAAATTTCATAACAATCTAGTTATTGACACTCCGTCACAAAAATCAAGATTTTCTTGAACTCAAATTCTCAGAAACTAAGAGAATACTCTCACATGATATACTTCAAGTTCAAGATGATGAGAGTCATGACAATAAATGGAATAAGTTCATTGATGTACTTGAATCCATGAAGAGTAATCAAAGTTCCCTCAAAATTTTCACATCTATGGCTCTACTAGATCTGTTATTTATCTCATCATACACGCATTACATACTAAAATAGCCAACAGAATATAAGCTCCAAAGACTGACCTGCTTTCTTACATGACCAAGCTGTCTACACGTGAAGTCACTAGCTGGGCCTTTCCCTAGCTATTCTTTGTTCATACTAAACTGTCTCATGAGCAGAGAACTTGGCGGATTATATCAAACACCTGCTTCTGAGATAGCCGGAATTCGGTATATGCCTCTTTTGAATGAACTTAAAAGAGTTTGGTAATTCAAATCTTTTTGATGATCTGCACAACATCTTCATCTTCAAGTTCATGCTCCTGATGCATATTTTTATCAGGTTAAGCGGTCAATGAAACTTAAAACTTATTCAACAAAGGAGAGATCACAAAATAGAAACAGGCTAAAAGAGCACAAAAAGAAGAAAAAGAAAGAACCATAATGAATAAGATTTCTAAACGAACCTTGCCAACTCTTTGGGGTTTGTGTTTGACACTTGATCCCCATACCAGTGCACTGCATCATTCACCGAGATCAATTTATCATGAAGGTGATTGGTATTTTAAGCAATTGAAGAAGTAATGCCAATAAAATATGGGCCTGTGCCCCACTCTTGAATCAATGTAAATACAAAGCCACACGAAAACAAAACCGGCATAAACTTCAATTCACACTAGTGAATCGGGAAAAAACAAAGAAAAGGACTACTACAAGTTCTAGTGATGAAATTTGAGTTTGCAGTAAGTAGAATGAGAGCTTCTTGAGCAGATCTCTACAACAAAAATGATTTTGTGCATTTTGATTAGAATTGTTATCCAACCAGATAAGAAGAACTTTTCAAGTCGCTGTTCAGGAGACGAGAACTCATAGGACAAGACAGATAACAATTGAACGTCCTGCATTTCAATCCTCAACAATCTATCCAGTAAGAATGAGGGAAATCATTAATTTGTCAACCACTAAGCAATGCCAATAGGTCCCCATGAAATCAAAAGCATTGTCATTATATTAGCATGCAGATGTCATTTTTCTTCTTTCTTCTGAGTGACCAGGGACCATTTCTAACACAGAACTTATATCCAGCCTTTCCAAACACTACAAAATGCTGAAACAAGTTTGTAAAATTGGCTAAAATGGTGAATGTTGCAACCTGTAACTAAATAGGGAGTTATAATTTGATAATGATGAGGAATACTCACTATTTGAATTGCTTGGACATGTCCTTGTGGATTCGATCACAGAAATCCTCCACTGTCCGCTTCTTAGATGACAGAATGACAGGATCTTCATAGTCTGGATTCATTCCTTTTGGTTTTGTGTAAATGCGAGTTAAATCAAGATATTCCCATATCTTTTCTAGCAGACCATCGAGGTTCCATTCAAGATGAGCACTGTGGAGCAAGGACAGCAGTTTGCAAAAGAAATATATAAGATAAACAAACAATTAAGTCAGAAAGTGATAACTAACTAGTAGACTAAATACTTATCCAAAGAATTAACTAAAATACATGACAGTCATATTCAAGAATAAAACAAGAATTGCATTCACCTGACAGGACAGTAGTGAGGAAGTTTGTCCAAAATCTCCAGCTCTTCAAGTGTGATCTGATCAATCTTGTTCAATACATAGATGCAGGGCATATAAATCCTACTGCCCTCAATCACATCTATGAGATCATCAGCAGTAGCATCATATCTCAGAGTAATGTCAGCATTGTGAATTCTGTATTCACTACATATTGCTTTGACTGTTTCCAGATCAAGATGAGTGTTGGCAACTGTTGAAGTGAAATTGATTCCACCCTTATCTTTCTTCCTGAATGTCAGATTAGGTGGTTCCTTGTTTAGCCTGTTTCCAGAAGGTAAAAACATCTTAAGCGAATATAGACATAAGCAATAAAGGATAAAAGTGGGTCCCAATAACTCAAAAAAATCCAGGTTGTCGCTTATCTAATTATTATAAACAACGGAAAAATAATGTGCCTAGACCAACAAGCAGCTCATTTGCACCCTTCAAATTTTCTTTGAAATGCAGCGCATCTGCTAGCCAAACAAGCTATAAAAGGATCATATAAAGATAAGAAACAATGATGAGAATGCAACATTTCACATCATAGCACTACCCATGTCAGTTTGTCAAAAGTTGGGACGGTTCTTGCACAAAATAAATCAATGGAGACTGAGTGAGAAACTCAGAAAGTATAACTTCCTTATCACCTTATGCCAAATCCCTCAAGCTCCTTTTCTATCAAACGCTTGTGAGTTATTGGCTTAATGGCATCAAGAACAATCAAGATACAATTGCATGTTCTGGCAGTGCTAATCACCTGGAATAAAAACAAATCAGTAATATAAAGATGGTACCTTAATAAACAAAAATATCATGTATAAATTGAAGCAATTAACATCAAGAAATTGCATACGTCATTAATGTGTCAGAGCACCAAAGTAAAGTAAGAATCCTATCGAATAATTGGCAAATTCCAGTACAAGGAAAATGCAGGCAGAAACAACACTACAACAATGATGGACATATTTGTAAGGTTCATAAACAGCAGCATATACACCAACGATCTAATATAAGTATCTGCTAGATTCTTCAGTTTACTCAAAACTATGACCTCAAAATGAATTCTCAACACAAGAAAAACTGACAACTACAGACATGAATTGGAAGCCAGAAAATGATCAAGACAAGAGGAATGTAGCATGATTTACATGAAAAGCTAATGTCTATATTACACCTATATAAGGGCTAAAAGTCAAATTCGTATATCATACCACATTCAAGAAGAGTAGAAGATACAACAGACCTTGCATTCATGCTGTTCAAAAATCATGTTTTACCTGTCTTCCTCGACCCTTCCCATCCTTAGCACCCTCGATAATACCAGGCAAATCCAGCAACTGACAGTCACGAGAAGGAGCATTAGGACTTTACCTTTCTAATAGAATTTCTCAACAGGGAGTTTTGACATTACAATTCATATATATATATATAATGGGGGAAAACATATCAATTTTATAATAGATTTTGATGAAACATGAGAAAATCCAGATAATAGAACCGGAAGGATAAATGGGCTGGAAAAGCTCCATGGTGATGAAGTAAAACATTGATTATACATATTTTTGTAAGGATTTTGTTTTTTTGGAGGGGTCAAAAGAATCATTGACAAACAACATTACCTGAATTTTGGCACCTCTATACACGATAACACCAGGGATGCAAGTCAACGTGGTAAATTCATATGAAGCAACCTGAACACAAAGATTCCAAAACTAATCCATTATTTAAAAAATCGTATATGATAAACCAAAAAAATTCCAAAAGAAGGAGCATAAACCACCTTATCGATAGTAAATCTGGACAACAAAAAGTAAAAAATCGAAAGATTTGACCTTTCAGAATGCGGTGTGATCAAGAAATTAACAAGCAGACACTCAGATGCATTTAAGTCACAAGAACAAGACATTTTATGTTCATATGTCAAACTATTATCATAAAGTAAACAAAATAGCCAGCATCTGAAAAGTGCAATGGTAATGCTGCACACAGCAGTTCTTAAGTTTATAAAAGGCTTATTGAGAGGAATAAGAAACTTTTCAGTAAAAAGAAAAAGGCTATTTTCAAACATAGATAATTCAAAGCAAACTCTTAAGTCTTAACTGCATTTTTTCCTTACAAAGATCGGCTGTTGAGCTTGTCTGATTATATTCAATGTGGCTTAAAAGACAACAATAAGTATGGTATCAAAGTTGAAAGTCACGTACCTCTGAAAAGGTTCCTGTTAACTTGTTCAGAAGTGTTGATTTTCCAACTGAAGGGAAACCCACCAGACCAACTCGAGCGTCCCCACTTTTAGTAACATCAAAACCTTGTCCAGCACCACCACTTCCTTTTGACGCAGGCTCAAGGAGTTCCCTTCGTAGCTTTGCAAGTTTAGCCTAGCATTGTATGTGCACTCACAAAAAGTTAGTTCCACCAAAGCTTCCAGTCAATCATGTACAAGGCATAATAACACACTAACCTTATGTGATGTTTCCAGAAGGGTCAACGTACTTACAGGTAAAACAAAAGCGTGCACTTGAAATAAAATAAGAGCAATATCATTTTGCCCCCAGACTAGAAAGAAAAAGAAACTAACATACAGGAAATGTTCAAACTTAATACATTTTCAAAACATATGCTACACTTCCCAATCAACAGGAAAGTATAAATTTTTCTAATTTGAAAGGGAAACAACTAAAGAACACAATATACAGTTTAAGCAGGAAAATGGGTTGCCAGACCTTCATAACGAGGAATGTATAGCAGGAAAACTGTTTCTTAAAGTAAACTCATCCAGAGTAAGGCCCAATAGAATATAGATCCCTCAAATTCTGCCTCTCATACACATAAGCAACATGATTTTGTTTTCTAGATAATGAGACCCATAGAAATTGCTTGCAATAGCTGTAAAACTTTTTTGCGATGTGAATGCCAATTGCCAAGATTAAAAGTGGATTTCAGATACACAAATATAAACTTTTAAGTCAGAAGGTAAAAGAAACACGGAAACAATAGCATGTCTTCAACAAATTAAAACAGAACAGATAACGTACCTTTAGCAATCCCAGATGATGAGCCGTAGCCTTGTTCTTTTGAGTCCTTGCCATCTAAAAATAGTACGAAAACAGAAAACTCAGTTTCAAAGCAAGATTATCTCTTTATCAGCAATATTTCATCCAATTCGATGCTTATCTCTTTATAAGCAATATTTCATCCAATTCGATGCTCTTCATAAAAATCTTTTAGAATTTTCAATTTCAGTAGCTGTTCTCAATGCATTTGAAAAGGAAACCAATAATCAAAACAGTAACCTAATGATCAACCTCACGAAATTTCTCGAAATCATTCTCTTATATCAATAACTATCAACAAAATTGATACATAATACCGATTCCTTATTAGCGTTAATTTTCAACGATACTTTCAGCAACTAAACAGAGCGAGGAAGTTTCTTATTTTCTACTCTTTATTTTATAGGAACAAAAAGTAGACTAAGATCAGATTACCTCATCTTCAATGTCCTTGATTTTCTGCATCACAGTCGCCATTTTCGCAGCTCAGGACAAAGACCAGAATATGTGCAGCGAGCTCCAAATGAAAGCAGAGAAGTGCAGCTTCGCTTCTGTGAGAACCTTCAGAACCCAAGAAGCTCCTAGAAGGAGAAAGGAGTGGGGCTTTTAGTTAGTGCGAAGGGAAGTTTTTGGGTCCCAGACGTCATCGTTCTCAAACCCCTCTGTGATTTGGGCTTTCTCCCTTGGACCTCAAACAGACTTGCAACAATTGCTTTTCTTAGTTCAACAAATCTTAAGTTTGATAGCAATTTCACAAATACTGTAGAAAGTTTTATTTATTTTAAAAAATTTCACTTTTTATATATATATATAATTGAACTTTGATGGAAGGGAGGCTTTTGAAACTAGAGATGACAAAGAAGTTTAGGTCTAATCCTGTCCAAGCCAACATGAACTTAATGGGTTAAAATTGGTTTGAACTCAGGTTCAAACTTCAATGTTCTGACCCAATCGGGTTTAGATTCAGCTATGATCAAGAATACACTGTTATTTTGTCATCAGTTTTTGATACAGGAATCCACAGGTCAGGATGAAAATTGCACTTTTGAGGCATCTATTGTCATCATTTTTTGCTATGATCAACTTTCATAGCCATTGCAAGCATTCTGTTGTATAAGAATTACATAAACCTTTTAGGTACACCTCCCCATACAATAGACTAAGAATGAATGTCTCTAATTGTAAATAAACGTATGCAGAAGTAGATCTTCCCGATGGAAATGGAGGAATTTTCTCTGTTTGAAGACGTAAAGCTGTTCCTCAATGGTGGCAGATTTGCTTGATCATAGGAACATCACGTACTCCTCCATCCATTCTTGTTTTGCTCCCAGTGGAACCTAACACAGTGTCAAGTCCCAGCTTCTTGATTTACCCTGAATTCAGATGGTGGTAAACTTAATGATTCAACTGTAGAAGATCTAACAACTCTACTTTTTCCTCGAATCTGACATTGGCCTACCACTAGTATCAAAAAGAGCATGAACCTGTCTTGAAATGGTGAAAGCGAGTAACATCTCTCACGGAGATTTGCTTGATCATAGGAACATCAGATACTCCCGCATTCTTGTTTAGTTTCCCAAGGAATCTATATATAGTGTCAAGGTCCAGCTTCTTGATGATCTATCCTGAATTCAAATGGTGGTTAACTCTGAATGATTTAAGCGTAGGAGACCTAACAATTTTACTTTTCCTCGAATCCAATTTTAACCTACCAGTAGTCTCGACAAGAGCATGAACCATCTTTGAAATGGTGAAAGCGAGTAACATCTCTCACGATTATTTCTCTGCCTACGAGCTTGGATATGAACTTGATAGCTGTGTGGCAATCATTACATACTCTCAGGTTCTTCATTATCCTCAAAGTAGTGTTTTCGGGAGTGCTAATTAGCCCAAATGCAATAGCAAGTTTCTCACTGTGATATCTGAGAATCTGATCCTTCACTTCAATTTCAAGGTCATGCAACACAGACTCCACATCAGGAACAAACCCCATCTTTTTGATCTGTTTCCAGATCTTGTCCATCATCTTATATATTTCATCTTTCTGTGGGTGAAGTCCATCTTCAGCTCCAAAGACATGGACTTTATTCTGGATTTGAAGCCAACTAAAACCTTGCTCTTTCTTCACTCCTCTATCCTTCATCATCTTCCTAGTTTTAGCCGCGTCCTCCCACTTACCACAGGCTGAGTACACATTAGCAAGGGCAGAGTATGCTCCACTATTGTCAGGTTGAATAAGAAGCAATCTCTCTGCTGCAACTTTTGCTAGATCAGGTTCCTTATAAACTTTACAAGAGGATAAAAGTGAACCCCAAGCTATCACATCGGGTTCAATAGGCATGTCTTTTATGAATTGATATGCTTCCTGAAGCAATCCAGCACGCCCTAAAAGATCAATCATGCATGCATAGTGGCTCAGAGTAGGCTCAATATTGTGTTGGTTTTCCATCAAATTGAAATATCTCCGACCCTGCTCCACCATTCCTACATGTGCACAGGCAGAGAGAACACCAACATAAGTTACATGGTCAGCCTTGATACCAAGTTTCAGCATCTTCTCAAATAATTCCAAGGCTTCTTCTCCAAAACCATGTTGAGCTAAAGCAATGATCATAGAAGTCCAGGATACAGTTTCTCTATAGCAAGATATAAAATTGAATACTTGCCTAGCACCACCAATGCTCCCAGCTTTCGCATACATGGCTATCAGAGCATTGCCCACTGAAACAGATAAGCCTTCCCCTGACCTTATGGCATTTGCATGAATTTGTTTTCCATGATTCAAAGAAGCCACAATTGAACTGACACTCAGCATAGCTGCCAGAGTATAACTGTTCGGTTTCGGCCCTTCTCTCGTCATTGTTCTGAAAAGCTCAACAGCATCGCTAATTAAACCATTCTGTATGTAGCCTACAATCATAGCTGTACATGCAACGACATCTCGATCTCCCAAAGATTCAAAAATCTGCTTTGCTGGGGTTATATTCCCTAGTTTGACATATCCATCCAATAGAGAAGTAAAGGCTATAACATCAAGATCTGATATTCCGCTTTGCTCCACTAACCTTTGAGCTATTTCTACTTGTCCACACTTTGCATATAATGTTATTAATGCATTTCCCACTGCCCTAGAAGAATCAAAATCAGTCCTAATTAAGTAACCATGAATTTGTTTGCCAAGTTTTAAGTTCTCAATATTGGCACAAGCCGATAAAACACTTGCTAAAGTGAACTTGTCAGGTTTCAAAGAAGAATCCTTCAACATATTTGAGAAGAATTCTACGGCCTCCAAATCAAAACCATGCTGACTATAACCTGCTATCATAGAATTCCAGGTAACTATATCTCGTTCACTCATATGCTGGAACTGAGAAAGAGCACGGTCAATCTGACCCCACAGCATATGCATTGTAATCATAATGTTCGAGCTTGACATGTTTCTCAATCTCATCCTATCAAAAACAATGTTAGCCATTACAAAGTCTCCAGCTTTTGCATACATATTGAGAAGCGAGTTTGCCACAGGAACACATGCACTAAGCCCAGATTTAACAACAAAAGAATGGATCTTCTTACCTATACTCAGAGCCCCCATAGCAGAACATGAAGCAAGAGCGCTCGTAATCGTGAACTGCGTTGGAGAAACTTGATTCGCTATCATCTTTACAAACATCTTTATTGCATTCTGAAAAGAACCCATCTGATTATAACCCGCAATCATCGTAGCCCACGAAACAGAGTCACGGGCAGGCATTTCATCAAAAAAACAAAGAGCTTTCATAATATTTCCCTGTCTCGCATATCCAGAAAGGATCGTATTCCACGAAAACGTGGTCTTCTCAGGCATTTCGTCGAACAGGTTATGAGCATCTGTATCAGACCCAGTTCTCAAGTACAAGTTGATAAGGTTGTTCATCAAATAAACGCTGAAATTGAGGCCTAATTTGATAACCTGGGCATGGACTAATCTTCCTGTTAACGGTTCATTGGATTTGAGGCTTCGTTGGAGACAATGTACATAAAATTCTGAAAGCAAAGGCTTTGGGATGTCCATCAGAGTGAGAACTTGCATACCAATAGGCAATTTATAGCTGCTTGAGACAGTATTCTTCTTCGGTCAGCAGTAATTACTATATTCCCCCATCAATAAAGTGGAATTGCGAGCAGTGCAATCATGGAATATGGAAAAGGAAGTTTTCATAGTAAGATTAAGAGGCCACCCATCTGATGCGTTGACACATTTACGTGAGTCAACAACAAAATTAGCTTGAGCCTGACCTTGACCTTGAACTTGTTCAGAAGTGTTGGTTTTCCAACTGAAGGGAAAAACACCAGACCATGTCGAGCATTCACACTTTTAGTAACATCAAAACCTTGTCCACCACCACCACCACCACTTCCTTTTCAAGAAAACGGGATCGACCGGTGACTCGAGACTGAGATGCAATTAAAGGGTCATAAACAGAGTAAACTATAAAAGAGTTTCGAAAGTGGAAAAAGAAAACCCTTGCAGAACCCGAAAAGATGAAACTGAGGGAAGTAATAGAGACTCAAAAGCTTGGAACATAGAGACAATGGAAGGCGACGATCCACGGTGTTGGGTCGGGTCGATTCCGGGTCGGGTCAAGTCGGTTTAAATGGAATTTGGCCGATCGGATAAAACTGGATCGGGTCGGACTATATGGGCCGCTAAGTGAAGTTCGGGCCCAACTCGTGGGGAAGATTGATGGGAAGATAAAAGGCTAGCTGAACTGTGTTTCAATTAATATAAAAATGGCGGGCGAGGTCGGGTTGAAAAAATTGGATCGAGTCGGTTTCATTCTGGTCAAGTCGGGTCAAATAGGTATTTGGGTCTTATCTCGAGTCCTTCCTCTCCGATGAACTCCCGAAGAAGGAATCAAAATTCTTTCTTCTTCTTCTTCTTCGCTGAGCTCAATTCAGATGCGTACATGGTAGACGGTTATGCCTTGGGAATCGCAATGATGATGCCAGAGTAAGGATTGCTTTTTTACTTTTATCATCTCAATCGTCGTAGTTGATATCTTTTCATTGAAGTTTCTTCTGTGCGCCTGATGTTACCATGTGAAAATCCATACTCACAGAAGCTTCCAATTCGCTTTCAACGACAAGCAAACCTTTAATGTATGTCTTTCGCTTAAACACACGCAATGTGTTTGACGAAAGTCGCCAGAGAAACAATAAGGTGAAACGTCCTCACCATTGTCAAGTAATAACTAACTCCTCCAAATTTTCGTACTGTTCTTGCTTACCCTTTGATCGGTTGAAAATGGTTGATGCTACTACTTCTTCT